>CM077668.1:204406810-204681810 GCA_039707655.1 Elymus sibiricus | reverse complement strand
CTAAGTGTGTGCTAGGGAAAGAAAGCAAGCTGAGCAGTTCTCACTCTGTCCGGTGACCAAGAAAGCTTAAAGAATACCGTAAAGTGATCTCTGAAACCTCATACCGATTCGCCACGTGAAAGCGGGGTTAAGGTAAGGCAGGAAAAACTGGTGCCGAAAGATATATATGTTTTGAAGAGAGAGCCGCAGGCAAAAATCTTGAAGGAAGGACTGACTGAAGGAAGGAACAGACCGTAGCAAAAGCCGAAGAAGATGCGAATCAGGAAAAGGGAGACGAGTTCCAGTTGTTAGAAAGACCAGTGCCCAGAAAAGCAAGTCGGAAGGGGATCCGGATGTTCAGTGCTTAAAGAAAAAAGATAGGTGTTGCTCTGTTGTTTGCTTTGAGGTTTCCCCTAGTTGGGGAGACCGAGAAGAAAACCAGTAGGAAGGCGATCCGAAGTCTAGTGTTAAAAGAGATAGTTGCCCGCCTCTTGATGGAGAATTGAAAACATCCCAACGTATCTTTCACTAATTAAGTAGTAGTAAGGCGTCGGTACGTCAGCTGGAGAAGAATGCTTGCTTTTCGTATCACTGGTGTAGTGATTGACACGGTCTTCGCATATTGAACAACCTAAGAGTGGAAACACCTTAATCGCTTCTCCAAGCTTATCTATATATATTTATCGATGGAAGCGGAAGGAAAGGCTTAAAGAAGGTGACAAGAAGAGAAACTTATTAGTTCGTCGTAGCCAACTTATCATTCCAATGAGAGGTCGAAGTACGATAGAAGTTATTGATACCGATTTAGGCGAGCAGCATAGCCTGGCAGAGCCAGAGGAAGAAGTCTGTCTTGGTAGTGAGTTAGCGAGTAGTTTCCTTTAGACGATTTCCGCGAGCATACTAGCTTTTCACGAACGCAGAGGAGAAAGAAAACCAACAACCAATAGGGTGAGGCAACTAACTACCAATCCTTTTATTGAATAGCCGCGGCGTGGGTAAACATAAAGAAGCCACCGAAGAAATCAAGCCAAAGGCTTCTCACTTTCTAAAGTAGTAAAAAGTGGATCCCCGCTTCGAGGCGCTTGGCGTAGATCTTTGAAAATCATCAATCGGGTGAGCCAGCTATTATTGAGGGAGGCCAGGTCTACATACGTAATATCAAGTTGCTCTAGTTGCGTGTCTTTCGTACGGAAAGATGGGTGTTTTTATCCAAGCAAGGGAATAGAATAGGTAACAAACCCCCTCACATCAAGCCTGTACGCTAGCTACCAACATATACTATGGAGTCCATGGCTACCTCCGCGGATGGAAGACCGTAGATTTTTCACTTTCGCTGAAGAGTTGAACTCTGACTGAAAGGACTTGACACATTGCCAAGGCGATTTTATTAGCCAGCTGTAGGATAGAGATCTGCGGTAAACGAGCGATAGCCTCTAAAGAGTGCCGAAATAGGATTGGTTCCTTTTTCTAAAGATCGGAGACTGGTGAACGTATTGCATAATTTAAAGAAGCCCATTTCATTAGAGGGAGGGAGCCCTTCCTACCTTTCTTTATTTAAGTGCTAGTGTCAAATGAGACAGTTGCCCGCCTTGGAGGGGTTGTAGCGAAAGCTCCGAAGTCCACTTCTTTACCAACTTGAATTCATAAGGAGACCGAACTCTATTCATGCTCAAGTGAACCACGGGTGATGATATTCCGCTGTTCTGAAATCAAATAGGAAACGGATGGCGCTTGCGTTTTTTATCTCGGCATGAGAAACTATTCCTCCTCCTTTTGCTTACAATCACCTCACTTCCCTTATAAGAAGATAATAGTGCTTGTATCCTGGGTCATGAGGTTCCCCTCTTCAGTCTGATAAGAAGAAGTCAAGGTCTCGGTTCCGTATTAAGTAAAGATAAGGAACCCGCCCAGAGGATTTCTTCGGTTTCGGTAGGGAAGCCACTGGTTCGTATCACGCTATGGTTGAGGGACCTTCTCGGTTCAAAGCTAACAAATAGGTCTCATGTTGGCACTCAATCGCTAAGAGCAGCCAACAACTTAACTTGCGGGCTTTAAAACCTGCTCATACGGTAATGGCGAGGGGTTTTGCGGATCCCTTTCTCTATGAGTTTCGGTTGATAATGACTTAAGGTGAGCAACGAACCTCCAATCACTTTTTCAGGAATACACAGAGAGAACCATCCGGCTGCACTCAACTGCAAACTAAAGGAACTCCTAACAAGCAGGGGAATTTCTCCTTTGTTACTGGTCGGGACGACCTAAATCCTATGGTCAGTTCGGACAGGGGCATTACAAACGAGCTATGCTCTATGATTTCGCTTTGTTTACACGGGTGAGTGACCTACACCTTCCAATCTATGGTTTCACCCGCGAGGTAGAACTTTCTCTAAAGCTTCTTCGCTCCGTAATACACTTGCGTCTTCCTTTATAACCATGCACTCCCACTACTTCTTTAGGACATGGCTGACTTGCTTATCACAAGTCGTCTCCCGAAAAGGCAAATATCGAGACTGAGATGCTGCTTGGAGTCTTCATTCTCTAGGGCAGAGCTCACTACCACTCATTATCGGAGGGAGACGTAATAATACTGAGCTATTCTTCGATTTCCTTGCTTGCGAGATCAAAAACTGGGTATCGAACAAAGAAATCTGCTCACGGTACCTCTTACCTCAAAACTTCTATTGGATCTGGGATCAGAAGAATTCCAATTTGAATGTGCTCATATCCAACTACCCGAAGGGACGATATCAGGAAAAGCAAAAGGTGCATGGGCGGTTTCAAGTTGTTTTGGTTGCGCAGCTTTCGATCACTGTGTCAGCCGAGCTCTAACGCTTTTATAAAGTGAGAAATCATGGTACCTTCACGTCTACCTTTCCCAAGGGCTAGTTTAATTCCAGAGAAATGCAAGCAATCGTACTGGACTCCCGCCGCCTGCTAGGCTCACTATACCAAGTTAAGTTCCTCCAAAGTATTTTCATCATCGGTATTAGCAGAGTCACAAGATAAGGGATAAAGATAGTATCCCATAGCTCCTTTATCAATTTCCTTCTGAAACTTATCAGGGTCTAACAATGTTGGAGAAGTAGTATTGCTGCTGTCAGAAAGAATAATGGTTTCTTGCCCATTGTGACAAATACTCATTGTTCTGGCCTTCCAATCTAAATTGATTGGACTGTGATGATATAGCCAATCATAACCCAGTATAACATCATTGCTTTCCAATTTCAGTAGCTTGAAGGTGTTTTGAAATGTGTGCCCTTTAATAGTATAAGTAGTATCTGCAGTGTAAGCTCCAGTAGTTAATTGACCTCCTCTAGCCACTTTGACAGTAAACAAATGTTTCTGACTCTCATATCAGTGAAGCCCACACCACCATAATCTTTAGGGGTGCATAGGTGTTCCCATCTGACCATGTGAAATTTCTTCTTCTTACTCCCAGTAGAAGTTATTTCTTATTGTATCAACTTTTTTCTGTATTTTGACAGGCAAAGTGTAGCAACCCAGAAGGTACATAGGGACATTTGATAAACATGCATTGATCAATATATCTCTTCCTCCATAAGAGAAATGTTTGCATTGCCAAGAGTCCAACTTCTTTTCTACCTTTTAATGAAAAAAAATCATTAGAAGAGATCTTGTCTTTGCTGATTGGTAATCCCAGATATTATATTTTATTGGAAATTTGCCTATCTCACAGTTATATCAGCTACCCTCTGCTCCTCCTCTACACTCAACCCTACTGTGAAAATATCACTCTTCAAGTAATTGACTTTCATGCCAGACATTTCCTCTAAACAGTAGAGAAGGAATTAGAATCCAATAATAGACTCCATGTCATTATGCAAAAAAAGCAAAGTATCAGAAGCATATTGCCAATGACTAATCCCCCCTGGTATCAAATGTGGTACCAAACCTCTAATCACACCTGCTTCCATAGCTCTATCCAAAATTGCAGATAGTGCATCACCTACTAGGTGAAAAAGCAAAGGAGAAAGAGGATCTCCTTGCCTCAAACCTCTGAAAGTAGAGAAATATTCTCGCCAATCTCCATTCATATTCACACACACTTTGCCTCCTTCCACTGCTTGTCTAATCCAATCTATCCACCTGTCAGGGAAGTTTTTCCTATGCATTACCTTTGCCAAGAAAGGCCACTGAACTCTTTCATAAGCTTTTTCAAAGTCCAACTGAAGCAAAATTCCTTCAGAGTGAGAGGTTTTCAACTCATGCAAAACTTCATGAAGAATTACACATCCATCCAAAATGTACCTCCCAGGAATAAATCCAGTCTGAAGAGAGCTGATTACTTGTCGAGCCAGAGGAGTAAATCTAAGTGTCAGAGCTTTGGTAATAGCTTTAAACATAACATTTAGAACACATATGGGTCTATACTGTAGGATACTATTAGCATCCTTAATCTTTGGCAGTAGAGAAATGACACCATAGTTTAGTCTGGACAAGTTCAACCTGCCATGATACAGCTCCTGAAGCATTTATATTAGTATATCTCTCAACTAGGGCCAAAAAGCTCTAAAAAGCTAACAGAGAAGCCATCTGGACCTGGAGCAGTATTTGGTTTCATGCTTTTCACCACCTTGTCTATCTCTTCACTCATGAAGTTAATACAAGTGAGGACTGATTTCTGTCATTCATATAATTCAGAAGAGGAAGGCCGGTTGAGTGCTTTCCGCGTAAGACTATTGAGTTTCCAGCTGATTGCCCATATTTTCCAGGATAGGATTTGTCCACTTGATTGAATTCATGTCATTGAAGCAATGAACTTGCTAGCCAGCGTGCCAAAAAGGTTGCTGACTTTGGGTACACAGAGTAGTGGCGAGAAAAGGGCTTGCGCCTCAGCCGTTTCGCTTGATTCAGACCTTGTGGTTGTAGTCACAGGGTACAAAGATAACCCCACAACCATTTGTTGTATTGTTTAAGTCAATCGCTCGTAGTATGTGCTAGAATGAGATGAGATCCAGCTCAAAGGTGAAGACCTCATTCTTTGAACCCTCCCGGGCAGTTCCTGTTCTAGCTTCTCTATCTCTAGCAAGTGATACGAACAACACAACATCTTCTCCGGTCGTAGGTCGGTAGGGCTTGCCCTGGCTAAGAAATGGAATAAAAAATTCCCGGTTTCTTGACTGTTTCTGCGATTATTTACCTTTATTTACATGAAGATGCACGGTCTCTTACACTTTTCCTAGCTTAAGTTGGCGGATTGGTAAACAAACGGCTCTGCAGCTCCGTTCGCTTCGGCACCACTCCCTTGCTTCTTATTGAGGTCGGTGCCAACAAACAAGTCCCATTCGAGCAATGGAATCTACATAAGAATGTAATCACTGTTAAGTATTCCACTCACTGATGCCCAGGAAAATGGGCCTCTGAAGAAAGCAAAGACGTGGCCCAGACCGAAAAAGGAACTTGATCACCCGAAGAAGATTTCTTTTCTTTGCTGATTCCTCTCAATGAAATTTGCCATGTTGCACTAAGTTACTTACGGATGTATGCATGCAGTCCGGGAACACTTTGGGGTGAACACCCATCCGAACAAGTAGGGTCAATAGTTCAGCATTTAGGCCGTAGCATTTAGCAAAAAATGAATCTTAAACCCAACAAGTGCTCTCTGAACCAAGCTAGATAGTCTCCTATCACTAGGCTCACCAACCAACCTGGACTTTGATTCTTTCTTATTATTCTAACCGGATATAAAAACCATAAGGATTGTTTCCAGCCGAGAGTTCCCATATGACATAAGTGCTCTTGGGTGGGGTGGGCCCTCATTCGCCAGGTCTTTGAGTGCCCGTCGTACCACGTGGTTGGTACACTAGGCTGATAGATACTTTACTTTAAGGATCTGGCACCTTCGCTAGACGGAGAGTAAGCGACTTCTATTAGCACTGGACCGTCGAGTCGAATTTCTCGTGTCATGTGCAACCTCCATCAATGGTGGTTCATTAATGTCCATAGATTTAGACTCCTTCCCCCTTCCCTTATACGCAAAAGATCGAGAGGGGCCCGAACCCAAACCGAGAACGTAAACAGAATTCGACTCACTCTCGTATGGCTCGCCCTCGAGCCCTGGGCGAGTCGGCCGGGTCTTTCCCTCTTGTTCTGTTTCCGCCACGATAAAGACGCACGGAAGAACTATGGTATGCCCAGCGTGTGGAGGATCCGTTGAGAGTGTCCCTTGTCTCGGTAGGGAACAGTACCTATTGTCTTGAAAAAAAAGGTCAGTGCTACGGTCCCCTATTGTTTGATCCAATATTGACCGGTGCGGATCACGTTCTACTACCTCCGGTCCGTGGTTCGACCTCCCGTAGTGGTCCTTGCTTTTCTTTTTGAAAGCTCCGCAGGGCCAATTTTGCGTACTTGCTCAGCGTGCCCCCTTTTGTCGAGTGCCCCGCCCGGTTCACAGGGCTATTGGCCTACCAAGCAAGCACTTGCCCGCTGCTCCTGCCGCCTGCCAAGTGGGCTCCGCGCTCGTTATCCTGACTGTTCTCTCTGCTGGGCCCTTTCCTATTGCTCTAACCATAAGCTATGGCAATTCCAGCTCGCACCCACTCTGGCCTGCCCAGCGAGGCCTGAGTGAGCTCAGTGGTCAGCCCCTGACGTTAGGGGTCTTTCGCTTTTGCCAAATCTATAGAGATATTACGAGTCCTTCGTCCCAGATTCCCTCGCCGCGGCCATCTGGTTCACCGGTACTACCAAAAAGTCTCATGCTTACGTTACTGTGACTGATATATAAGTATGATCTCGGACTACGAAGACCCAGTCGTGCTTCTGGTTTCCATTCTCATCATCATATTGAAGGAAACTCCTCGTGCTCTGCCATAAGAACTTGGAGTCCGTATGATGGTGAAGGTAAGGTAACGCTGTGATTCTTGCTCAAAAAACTGACCGAACACGTTCGAGTTATTGGCTCGTCCGACCCGGCAGCATTCATGAGTCGCTCGTTCAACTGTCCCTCGGAGACACGGTCGAGAAGTGCCATGCATGGTCGCCCCCCCCCCCCCCCCCCCGTCCTTTCTTTCTCTCGGTCCCACCAGGGTGGGCCCCTCTGGGGTAATAAAGAAATGGATAAAAAAAGGGAACTTCTGCTACGGGCTATGCCACCCATTACTTATGAGGGAAGTCGCATCCGTCCCATCGCAAGCACCTACAATGTCATGATCACATTGGTTTACCCTTTTTTGGTAGTTCAACGGACGGTCGCCCCTCCAACAAGAAAAGGTAGAAATATGGAAACTTCTCTGCCATTTAGATCGGAGAATTTATAGAGGAAATTGGGTTTTAAATTTCCAGAAACCACACGATTATATAGCCAAAGGGAATACGCCGCGCCTAAAATCATCCCAAGCGCAGCTAATGTGGCTACTAAGCTATTTCTTTGGAAAGCTCCTACTAAGATTAGAAATTCCCCGATAAAGCTGCTAGTGCCGGGTAAAGTCATATTGGCTAAAGTGAAAAAGAAGAAAATGGTAGAGAAATTCGGCATGGTGCTCACTAAACCTCCATAATATCTAACAAGTCGAGTCTTATGTCGGTCATATAGAACACCAACACATAGAAAAAGGGCTGAAGAAACCAGTCCATGACTTAACATAAGTAAAATGCTACCTCCAATTCCCTGTATGTTCGATAGAGCCTAATATTCCCCCAGAGTACGCCGCTTACCCCCCGAACCGTACAAGATAGTTACCACCTATCATACGGCTTTCTAACTCCACTTCTTTTTCTGGTCGTTCCGCTCTGTCGGATCGATGGTAGTCTCAGAGATCTGGTAACCTCCGACATTTTTGACAACACGCTTCCTGCTTCCGTTTTGAGTTGCGCATCTTTCTCCCCGGGGCATACTATAGTATCACATCGTAGACCCCCACCCCAACTCTATCTTCCTTATCAGTGAACCGGAACATAGTGCATAGGTACTCTTCGATGCTGCGAGGACTAGACGAGGTGACATACTACGAGCACGCACTGAAGTTCTGCCCTTCGGCTCGGCATATGGAACCTCTCAGCTGCTCCCTCGGGATAGGTAGGCCCACCCCCCCTTTCCCGAGAGGCGGCCGGGCTGTGTTTCCCCTGCGGCCACCCAGTGGCTGCAGAAAACGAAAAAGGGTGGGCTCCGCGCGGTTCGCGTTTTATTGTAAAGAGAGAGCTTTTCATTCTCTTATAGAAGCCCGCGCCCACGCGGGTAAAGCCCAGCGAAGCTGCAGGGAGCACTGAGCAATGGGGGGATGAGGGCGACTCCGCCCACGGGTTGGACCACTCCACAGGCAAAAGTCCTTCCACGGCAAGAGAAGGGTGACCGGAACAAGAAAAGGGAGCTAGTCGTTGGAGGGAAGACAAGGCTCGTTCCGTGCGACTCCACAGAAGAGTACGCGCGCTAGAAAAGGCAGCCAGCTTAAAAACGCTAGCTAGCTACTTTTGTAGCCTTATTTAGTTTGGTTGCCTACGCTTGCTCTCCGGCGCGCTATGGCAACACCCCCTGCTTGCTTCTTTCTGTTCGACGCGGAGCTCGCAGCCTCCCCACCCTTGCTTAGCGTTCCACTTGTGATCCTGGAGGATTTGGAGAAATGCGCCCGACCATGAAGAATGGATTTTGTATTTTCTTTCATGTGAACGGCCCTATCTTGTAAAGAATGGTTTTTCGTGCTATAGACCACGTCGAGAAAGACCAACCAACAACACAAATAAAGACCGTTCCATTTGGGTACCTCAAAAGGGAGGTGCTCCTTATGATGCTACGGACGGTTGTCCGAAGTGCATGCAATGACGGGCTCGGATAGGATAGGATTGTGCGCGCCGGGCCCTTCGGGTGTCCATATTTTGGCCGACCTTAGCGTATATACTATGTTATGCGGCCGTAATATTTTGATACCTTCCACCGCTGTTAAGCCAGAAATCCAAGGTTCCACACGAGCTCCTGTTCTGCGGTGTGGTGGCAAGACCGCTAGGGGATTGGCTCCGGGTGTAGGTAGGGTCAAATCCGCAGGGGTCATGCAAATACATAGGCCCCTTCCCTTCTGCCGAGTTGTTTAGAAGGCGCTTTCCATTCTACGGTCCCTCGGAGCGCAGGGTTAGGCAGGTAGTACGGGTCCTCTGACTTCCAGCTATGTGCTGTGTGCGACTCCCGCGAAGCGAATGAAGGGAAGCTCTTCGAGCTTTCTCCGCCAGCGGCTTATGTAGTGGTCGGCATTGCTACGTGCTCCGACTGATCCCCACTGGAGATTATATGAGGGGTCTTGGAAACTGTCGTGACGCTTTGGTGACGAAGGTCACCAGGGTGACTATGGAAGGATTCCGTGGTAGTCTCTGACTCCCTCCAACTCAATCAATATCAAGAACATGTCGTGAGCATGGGGGTTTGGCCGACTACTAAACTATTGGCTAGGGCTTTTCTAGTTATAGCTTCTATAGTGAGTGGCCCTTCCGCTTTGATCTAGTTGTAGTTTGTATTGTACTAAATTGAACACATATCAAAGAAAGGCGATCAATCAATAAGTAGTTGCCCTTCTCCGGCCTGGGAAAAGCAGCGAACTCGTTAAACTAGGGGCTTTTTTATTCATGGTCGCTACTGTTGTATTGTATATTGTCGGGGGAAGCTACTGCTTCTACGACAGCTCCACTTCCTTGTCTTGCTTCTACTTTGCTTGTTTGCGCGAAGGCTTAGAGTCCTTTTCGCTAGGTCCAAATTTGTCAAAGCGAAAGATCTGATCCAACGGAAATCCCGCATATTGAGCGCGGCTGATATGTGGCTACTAGGCGTGATCATCCCGCATGCCATAAAAAATACTTTTTTTTATGGCCCGTCATATAAAGATAGAATAGATATGGATAGAGAGACATTATATTGATTCGCGAAATGGCTCGTCGATCCAAATGAATCATTCTTCTGGTCTCTCTCTGCCCCCCCGCCCCAAAACTGACCCACGACACAGCGCCCGTTCGTTTTGCGCGCGGGAAGGCAACGAAGTTCAGTTCAAAAGACCGCAGCGGAGTGGAGCAGCCGCGACACGAAGTTCCTTACCTTAGCTGGATCTCACTGGTGCCACCTAAACGGTAGGTATAGGCGGCGGATGTCTGACGTTTGGAGTTGTCGTTCGTGCACCTGTCCCCAATAGAAGAATGAGTGATCCCTTACCCTGCGGATCATGGCCTTACCACTAGGTCCCCGATGGCCAGCGGGGGATTCGGTATAGCAGCTCACGTTCGTTTGCGCTTCGCGTTCCCGCTGGACTGGACACATGTTAGCTGTAGGAAGTATGGTTACGAAAGTGACTTCGGTTCGCCAGTTCAGGCTCAACTCCTCGCTTTACGTTAGCGGACTTACAGGTCGGGCCGGGGCTCCACGCTTTTTCTTTCTGTGTGGGACGATGCCGGGGAATGTCTCGAGGCGGCGAACAACAACAAGACAACTAACTACATTTGCTTTTTCCCTCCATGAGATGAGCCAGTGCATTGGACCGATGGATAATAGAACTGAGCTGGCCAAACGCTTGGGCGCTCTACATACGATGTAGAAAAAATCAGATACATATCGATTTCTTTCTGATGGATCCAGAATAGATAGATATCTTGTATCATCAATAGATAGAAAGAGGTCAACCCTTATTATTGATAGAAAACCTTTCGATCTATCAGAACAGATCAGGCCATCTATCAATCGATTTGAATCATCTCGCTTTTCGTTCATTTCAGCCATGCCATAATAGCCACCACAATAAGAAAGAAGCAAGCGAAACAGCTAGAAGCGCTCGCTTCGCCGCGCCCAACAATTCTTATTCACGGGAAAGCCAACCGAAAGATTCGATTCGGACTTCGTAGAGCCGGTGCTGCTGCTGTCTGCGTAGGGTCGTCCCCCACTCCCGTCCCGGGGCGCTAAGGGGTTTTGTTTTAGGAACAGACGGCGGTGTTTTGCTGATGCCTCGAATCGACGCTTTTGTTGCGACATGCTAAGTTTTCTCCCCTATTGCTAGTAGGTTGATGGGTCGCACGCCCGGCAAACATGTTTTGGCCTTGCTTGTGTGTCCATAACTCAAAATAGGTGACCTAATGGCCGCCGCCCGACTAAACATACCAATAGTCACCAAATTCATATGGGCTACTGAGGAGTAGGCAATGATCTTCTTAAGATCGATCTGTCTTAAAGTGGTCAAGGAAGTATATATTATAGCAATCGCGCTTAGAGTATAAATGAAAGGAGTGAAACAAAGTGTCGCTTCGGGAAACATGGGTATTGAAAATCTTAAAAACCCGTAGGTTCCCAATTTTAAAAGAATTCCAGCCAAGATGACGGATCCAGCCGTAGGTGCCTCTACATGGGCTTCGGGTAACCAAATATGAACTAGTACCATAGGCACTTTGACGGCAAAAGAGGCGAAAAAAGCAATCCATAGAAGGATTTGGCGCCGCTCACTAAATTCAGTGGTTAATAAAATTTGTAAATCGGTGGTTCCTGTTTGGAGAAGAATCAACAGAATAGCTAATAGCATAAAAACGGATCCAAGTAAAGTATATAGGAAAAACTGATATGCTGCCTTGATCTTTCTTTGTCTCGAACCCCATACCCCTATAATGATGGTAGAGTCAGGGGTGGCCCCAAAGCGGAATTGTCCGGTGGTAGTTGGTCGAAGCTCCAGTGGGTAGCCACTCCCTTCTCAGGGAACCGTACGTGAGACTTCCGCATCATACGGCTCCGTCCCGAGCTTCCGTCGTCGGCCCTTGTCATTAGACCACTATGCTTTTCTTTTCCGCCTTGACTCTCGAATCTTTTGCTTCTCGGGTGGTGGCGAACAATGCTGCTTGCGTAGCGAGAGATGCCCGCCCGTCGTTTAGGCCTGCTTCCTGCCCGAAAGAAGGCTAGCCGGACTAGTGGTAGGGGACCCGACCGTAAAAAACCCTACCCTATTCTCGAACCCTTTGCCGAGCTCTACCCTGCCCGCATTTATTTGGAAGGGGGCCAAAGAAATGTCTCCACCTGCTGCCAACAGTCTTTCTTCGGAATTCTACTGAACGGGTCGATCCTCCCCTCCGTTTGTTTTAGCAACTTATCCTAAGGTCTCTTCGCCAAGAACTCTCCGGCAACGACAGAGGAACTAACCTGCCTGTAGTGGCGGGGCGGCTTTTTTTTAAAATAAGACCTGGACAATTATCCCTACCCTCGGTAGCTTACGAGTTTACGTCCATCCCTGGTCGGGTACAGTTTCCTTTATTTTTATCCCTTGTAGCCGTTACCCGAATTCGCGCAAGTGTGTCCACACCCCCCCTGACTTGACGAGGAATCCATTCTCGCGAACAAACACACCCCCTACACGAACCTAGGAGCACCCCTTCCTGCATATCCATACAAGACCTGAGTAGGCGGGTCGAGGTCCTATGAGGTACCCACTACTCGGAGTACCCTCCCACCAAAAAAAGATGTGTGGTTCGGTGGTTCGACCAGAAATGCTATGCTTACGCACGAGACTACCCCTCTTCCCGAAAGCTTCGCGGGGACCTTTACTACTTTACGACGACGGGGGACCGCCCGTAGGGGGTTTAGTGCACAAGGCCCCTGCAGAGGAAAAGCTTGATCCCAGCGAATAGAAGATGCTCAGCTCCGCACAACATAGGGATTGGCACGCTTTCGGAAAGAACATAGAATAGTAGAGGATCCAGCATGCAGGACACGGTGATCATTAGAAATTCACGAATTAGAAATGTTGTAATATACTCTTTTCCAAAACTTCTCATACCAGACCAACCCACTGAAATGCAAATAGGGATCAGAAATGTGGTCAATATCACGAAGAATAATGAAAGACCGTCTATACCCATATACAAATGGATGTTTTCATAAGGAAGCCATCGAAGGCTTTCCACAAATTGAGATTTGGCCATAGAAGGATCGAATTGTATCCGAGGAACAGGGGGATACAAAAAAGTAATAAGAGAAATGCACAGACCAATCAATCGTATCGGTCTTATTGAAGAATTTGGAATGAAAAGAGGAGTAATGCTTCCTAGCACGGGACAGAGAATAGGACCACTTAGATCGAAATAGCATTCACAGAAATGTTCTAACATAGAGTAGAATTGAACATTGAAACGATTAGTTGACAACAGTCAATCAAAAGATGGGGCGCCAAATTACTAAACAATAGGGGTCTTTCTGTGCAAGTCAGCTGAACACCGTAATTGATGAGTGAGTAGGTGGGTTAGGTGCACCCCTCGCCCAGTGGGAAGTCATGAGGCTAGCCCCCCCCCCCCGAATGAAGAAGTAGTGGGGTCCCCTGCCCGCCCACGTATGCGCCTTTATTTAGATTCTAACTAAATATTATACTGAACTTTATCCGGGAATCTTTCTAAAGAATCCATCTGGCAAAACGCAATTTGTCGATTTCAATCTAAGGTGCACCTTGCCTTTTTTAGGTAGCTTTGTTACGCCTATTCAGCTAGGTGGGGCATTGGTCATAGCCGAAGTCGAAGGGAAAAAATAAGGTAATGAGATGATGGTGCCATCAAGAAGTTTTCGACGAACGTAGTAGCGGCCAAAAATGAAACTCTTGCATGAAAGACCGGATTTGACGCAAGATGAATGGCGTTGGGGTTTTTCAAATGAAACCCGCGATCAGAAAGTCACCAACGGAGCCATACAATCTATCTAGTAGTGTGCAATGGCACGGTACTCCGCTTCGGCAGTGGAAGGAGCAACTGTCTATTGCTTTTATCTCATCCAAGATAGTGTCTCGTCTCCCCATAAAATAGATAAGCCTGTAGTTGAGCACCTATCTGAAGGCCCAATCGGCATCAGTAGTTGCACGCAACTCTAAAGAAGACGATGACGGAAAAAAGGACGGCTCGAGAAAAGGTACCTCGAATATATCTAAGAATCCGATGAACTGCTGCAAAGTGAACTGACCGGGGGGCAGCCATGAAAGGCTGACTTTCTTAGGAAAAGCCATCTGGGCAAGAGATCGTCAGATAAACCAAACTGCCGACCTACTGTCTGTACTGCGTCGGATCAGATAATGGTGAGCCATCAGTCGGACGGAGTTTAACGTAAAGCTCCAAGGGAGTGTCAACAGTCTTCTCATCATTGAGTTGAGCTCGAGTGATCAAGTCATGACGTTATTTGATCTGAGATACCAAATATCCACGAGGAGAATGTGCGACCTCCAAGCCAAGAAAAGGCTTAGGGCGCGTCAGCGCCTTCATAGCAAATAATTGATGAAGGCGACACTTGATCAGCGATATGGTAACGGAGTAATCACCAGTCAGTTTGATATCATGAACATACAACAACAGAATAGCACGTCCTCGAGGATAAACTGATACGAACATGGCCGAATCATGATCACTCCGAGCAAACCCTGCCTGGATAACATAACCACTGTGCTGAACTTCAAAAACCAACGCTATCGGGGCTTGTTGAGACCATAGATCGCTTTGCGTAAAGGACAGACAAGAGAAGAAGTCAGAAGGGCAGGTTCTCTTTCATCCATCTTTTCTAGGTGCGCATCTCCATCTACTAAAAGTAGGGGTGGTTGCCATAGATAGATTGGGTCATTCGTAACCTGAGCAATAACCGATGCTACTACAGCAATAACGGAAATAACCGATGCTACAGCAGAAACTACAGCTATACGTGGTGGCCCCACACGCAGCTTTGTTTAACAAGCATCACCCTTCCTTTCTTTTCAAATGCTTCCTCAGTCAATCAGCAGCTTATTCGATTCCTATTCTTATTAAACATCTGATATAGATGGTGGGAACAATGAAGCAGATTCTTCATCTGTAGGTTGCAATCCGTATGATTTCTTTTCTCGATCTCCTGCTTGTGTTTCACCTCGCACCTAAGCATCACGTTCCTAGGGACAGAGACATCTGCGCTCTAAGGCAATCATAGTACTACCAGCATGGTTACATCGTTCTGCGGGCAAGCTTCAACTTCAAAGTCACCTGATTTGGCACCAACCAAAGGAGTAGGAACAGCAGCTGGGGAAGCACCATTACCATCCATGGGATGCTTTGTGAACAGCCCCCTCTGTTCAATACCGATACCTGTCAGATTCCATAGCTGATGAATCTCTTTCTTTTTCCACTCTTTCCCCGTCATGCAAGACGCTTTTCTGGCACAAACCTAGTAGTTATTTGTCCTGCTGATCTTGGGTGAACTGATGACACTGATGCTCCAAGACCAAGAGTTTTCACAGCCAAAGCTATTGAAGCTGCTCCCTCCCATGAATCACAGCTTTCTGGACGCACTGCTTGAACACCATGGAGCAAGATAGAGAAAAAAGTCCTATCCCAGTTGATCGAGCTGAACCCGCCCACCGCCGAGCAGGTGCATCAGCCTCTTCTTTCTAGTTTCCGACAGGGCTACCCGCACTAGCCTCTGACCTCTACTCCAAAACCTGAACTTCACAGATCCGAAGCCTAAACCTTCACTACTTCCATCACTTCACAGAGCAGGTCTTGTTTTCAAACTTGCTTTCGGGTTAAGTGCAGAAAATCAATTCAATATTCATGTCATTGAGGATCTATTAGATGAGCTACATGGTGCACAACTGTTTTCCAAACTTCATTTGAGATCAGGTTATCATCAGATAAGAATGAGAAGAGAAGACATTCATAAAACAGCTTTTAGGACATATTTTTGTCATTATGAATACTTAGTGATGCCATTTGGACTCACTAATGCACCTGCTACCTTCCAATCTTTAATGAATCATGTTTTTGCTCCGGAAATACCTTTTGGTATTCTTTGATGATATTCTGATATATAGCAAGACCAAACAAGCTCATCTCAAGCATCTCAAGTTAGTCCTGGACATTCTAAGGTCATAAAAACTATATGCTAAGATTAGCAAATGCAGTTTTCCTGTCCCTCAAGTGGAGTATTTAGGGCATGTTATCTAAGGATAGGGTCTATCTATAGACCCCCAGAAAATAGTTGCCATCAAAGAATGGCCAGCACCTAAGACTATCACTCAGTTGAGGAGTTTTCTTGGTATGGCTGCAGAAAAAGAAGATTTGTCAAGAATTATGGGATCAATTTTTTTTACTTCATGACTGTCTAAAAAAAGATTCATTCCAGTGGTCAGATGCTCAAATTGGGGCCTTCACAACATTGAAGAATTGTCTGGTCACTGCTCCTGTTATGGCTTTGCCTGATTTGACCCTACCATTTACTTTTTAAACAGATGCATCAGGTCAAGGTATTGGTTCTGTCCTCATGCAACAAGGCAGACCAATTGCTTATTTCAGTAAAACCCTTGGACCCAGAAATGCAGCTATGTCAACTTATGATAAGGAGAAGCTTTAGCTATTTTTGAATCCTTGAAGAGATGGCGCCACTATTTTCTTGGTTCCCAATTCTTTTCTTGATCAAAACTGATCAACAGAGCCTTAAATACATCACAGAACAAAAAGTCTCTGAGGGCATCCAGCACAAGCTTATGTTAAAATTGCTTGAATTCAATTACAAGATTGAATACAAAAAAAAGAAAACAAGGTTGCAGATGCTTTGAGCAGAAGAGATTCTCTTATGATGGCAGTCACTGCAGTTACTCCTGCTTGGGCTTCAACTGTAGAAACCAGCTACACTAATGATGATCACTGCAAATCTCTGCTTGAGAAGCTCACTGTATCAGCCAATGCAGCACCCCCTTATACTCTTCATTCTGGCATTTTGAGATATAAAGGAAGAATATATGTGGGATCAGATGTTGTTCTTAAACACCAAATCATTGATTCACTTCACAACTCTCCCATAGGAGGCCATTCAGGCATTGTGGCTACTTATCAAAGGGTAAAAAAGCTATTTTATTGGCGCCAGGCCAGGAGATTGAAACTTTTCTACATGAGTGTGCAGTTTGCCAAAGAGTCAAGGGAGAGCATTGCCACTACCCTGGTCTCCTAGATCCACTGCCATTACCTACTTCTGCTTGGACTGACATCTCCCTGGATTTCTTTGAGGGTCTTCCCAAATCATTGGGCAAAGAAGTCATATTGTTGGTGGTGGACAGATTCACTAAATATTCTCATTTCATTCCCCTTGCTCACCCTTATACAGTACAATCAGTCTCTCATGCTTTCATGGATAATGTTTTTAAGTGGAATGGATTGCCAAAGTCAATAGTCTCTGATAGAAACTGGATATTCACAAGTAACATGTGGCAGGCCTTCTTCAAAGCACTGCAAGTGAAATTGAGGTTTAGCTCTGCCTATCACCCACAATCAGATGGCCAGACAGAACGTGTGAATCAGTGTGTGGAAAATTACTTGCATTGCATGGTTTTTCAGCAACCAAGGAAGTGGGCTAGTTTGGATCAAGCAAATGCCACTTGGGAGGATGCCGACTTCATCAAAGGTCTCTTTCCGGAGTTCTATACAGCTCCTATTCGTGGTTGGTGCCCTAATTCCAACACTTGACAATGCCTTGGGGGAGGTATTGTCATATCTGAAGATTACTGTACCTAACTCTCGATTGAATTCAGAGTGCTGCCTTTACTTCATCTGCCATGAACGGAGCCAAGAGGCTTGCGTTCATTTCTTCAGTTACTCACCTGTTTACTTTCCCCAGTAGCCCAGGGTCGGGAGCTAGGACTTCTGAGGTGAACAGTCCCTCAAAGTAACCCTGTATCAGAGATGCTAACTGGTCATTACCTTCGATCCTGTTGCCGTTTGAGTCATTCAGAAACTTTATTATGTTCTTCTTTTTTCTCCGTTGCAAAATGATGTGATGAAAGAAGCTCGTATTTCGGTCTCCATGGCGGAGCCAATTAGCCCTTCCTCTTTGCAGCCATTAATCCGAGTGCAAACTCTCTCAATTAAGTGTTGGAAGCAGTCGCTCCTATCCACTCCTACCAGGGAGGGGAGCCCCAAGTATTTGTCAGTGAGCGATTCGGTGACAATATTCAGCAGGTTGCATACCTCTTGTCTGTCTCCCCTATCTGTCTAAGGGTCCTTGGTTAAACTCTCTTCATTGAAGGCCGTGGGTATCCATCTTATCTACGGTCTTCGGGTCATCCACATGACCAAAACAAAGGGTACGAAAGCAGTGAAACCGATATATCTGTTGAAGGCGATCCCACCGGTCCTATTTATTAAGTTGCAATGGCGAGTATCTTTGGACCCCAAAGAGTTGTATAAGTTGGAAAATGGAGATTTGCCTGTGGCATTGGCCGTTGGGCAGCTAGCTATTGCATTTGAAGGCTCCACAGAAAGAACCCGCAGGTACTATTACGACAGGTGGCTTCGAATCCAGTTTGTTAGTCGTTTGCATCTCGGTTAACAAAAATAAGCTTGAATCCCTCCATTCGTAGATCAATCAGCTAAAGTTGTTAAAACAATTCCCCGGTAAAAAGGTAGCAGAAGGTCGTTCTTTCTTACTCGAAGTTGCACTCAGGTGCTGCCGTTTTAGAGCTAGGCGATATTCTCTGTGTAAACCAGTATCGTATCTGTTCGATATGGACCATTCTATAAGTATAGTCATTTCAGTCTTCCTCAAAGGATCTCCAATCTATTGTGCAACCTTCCCTTCGAAACCCACTCCACACGAATACTTCTACCCCTTATCACAGCTCCAATGCCCACAGGCATCTGTCTCTAGCACAAATCTTTTACTGAAATCAGGGAGAACCAACACAGGGGCCTCAATTAAAGCTTGCTTGAGAACATCAAAGGATTGCTTTGGCTTGTCCACACAAATGGTACTCCTTTCTTTAACAAGTTCGTGAGAGGTCTCCTAATTATGTATATACAGGATGAGTCACATCTTGACCGGAGCCATGCGGAGCACAAAAAGTGAAGAGAAAGGATTTGTTCACCACTTTAAGCCAAAAGATAGAAATGAAAGTTGTTCCCATAGAATGAGATTAGATCCCGCAAGTGAGCTATTTATACCGAAGCTTACAAGAAGCAAAGTTGAAACGGGAGCTTTCCCACCACGGCATCCAACTCTTCTCTTCCGTAAGCAAAGGGGCTTTCAACGAGATAGGGAGCTGTACAATTTCACCCGTGGGTGGGGCTGGCTACGCTTGCTAGATTGGATAAAATATACGTGTCCTACGCTAGGCGGAATCGTTGTTTCACTCCTCCAAGCGTTCCTTGCCAATGGGTAAAGCCTTTATCTATCACTTCGGTCGGAGACATATTAATTACCTTTTTTATCCTGGGACCCTTGAAAGCTCGCTTCCCTTCCTGAACTGAGGGAAACCGGTGCCTGAGAGATCCGTTATCTGCAGTCTCTGAGCTTGATTGCACATCTTTTCCTGCTCATACATGTGTTTTTGCACGCTTGAGACCTCCTCTTTCGCTTGGCTATCCGAGGAAAGATGTCTTACGAGGTGGGTTGGACAACGTACGTAGTGAGCCTGCTGCTATCAGTGTGAAGATGAGCATCTATCTTTCTTTTCAGGATTTAGTGTGTGTGTGCTTGTTCTTAGGGGAACGTGCAAATTACCCAATCATATCAGGATGGATCCAATGGGTGTGATTTTTGTCTGTATTGATCACTTACCCACGCTATAAGAAGAAGGGCGTCATGGAAGAGTTTGGGGTCCAAAGCCACACCTTCTTTCCCCCATAGGAACAGAGGTCAGGAGCTGCCGGCAGGGCGCTGCATTCAATCTGACTGATGGCTCAAGATAAGTACGAGACATACTTGAGATAGATAATTTATGTATTTCGCTATTTCGAATACCTAAACTCCAGCGGTGCTAATTTGCTAATCCAAGCCTTATCAATAATACCAACACGCCGTCTGATCCAAGATTAGCAACCTCTCTTTCTCTCATAGAGGGAACCTCACTGACGCATTCAGGGCTCTGCAGTTGAAGCGTTCCTACCATCCATATATAGGGAATCCACACCGTCGGCTTGTCGATCCGGGATCGCCCAGGATCGGGTGGAAGGTCGGAGAAGCCAGTCTTCAGTGGTGCTTCCATGGCAGTTGGATAGTAGATCAGAGAGGCAGGCCAGTAGAATATGGAGTTGTTTTCGTCCTCTTGTTATTCTTTTATGGCTATAAGTATTTCTGTCTTGGATTCGTTTGGCCATTAGGTTTGAATTGCCTTCTCTTTCTGTCTTCCATTTGAATTCCGTGATTTATCCTGCTATTTGGAGAGTAGTTGATATGGTCTTTCTTGGGTTTGGCTTTCAAAGTGCAGTTCAAAAAGAGTGAGTTGCTGTCAATGGCTGGAATGGAATATATAAATAAGATGGAAAATATGGCTTTCTTTCCATCTACCTATTTGAAGTAGTAAGCTTGTCTTTTAGGTGGGAATAGTTTACAATCGAGTTTGAAAGCATTAATGAAGTGAGCCTATTACATCAAGTTCTTTTTTGACCTTTTCATTTGAAAGTAGCCATAGGCAAGGAAGGCTACCTATTGATACGGAAAGAAAGCCATCTCTGTCTATTCTTTTTTAGGGTGGAAAAGAGTGCTCCATATCCATATATGTGCTTGGAGGGAAGGCCACATCTTTAATTGTATTCTTTTTCGAGGTCATCCTCTTCAGCCTGTGTTAGTAGTGCTAGTTTTTAGTTTTTAGTACCTTACGGGTCTATAGAAAGGCTTAGAGGATCCTAAAGTGTCAGTTTATTTTGGAGTTGCTTTGCTCTTTTTCAAGCAAATAAGCTTGAAAGAAAGTGCTTTTATTTGAGTTGAAATGAAAGAAGAAATCGTCTATCTAGACAGAGTATGTGTATTATTCGGTCCATGCTTGCCCTTCTAGGCCCTTTAGATCTATATCTATCTTACTATCGAAAAGGGTTTTAGGAGGAGCAGAGCAAGTCGCGTTTACAACCAGCAGTTCTTATGGGCGTAACTCCCTCTAGTATTCCAATAATCTCCTTTCCTCCAATATGTCACTAGTATTCAAGTATGCGGCTCGTATTAGTATGCCAGGCGTTCGAGAGACCAGAATTCTTTTCATAGCCTTCCCTTCAATATGCCATCTTGTCTTGCGGCGCTCTATCCTTCCAAGCGAGCCTGTGCTCAGGGAGCACTCCTTCTATCATTCATAAAATATGCTTATCTCTCCTTGGTCGTAAAGCTTCGCTTTGCTTTCATTGACCTTGAAGTCTGAGAGAAGGCTTTTTCTTTCTATTAAAAGATCACAAATCAGAGGGGTGATCAGTCCTCTTTCAATCCTTCATCTTCTTATGAGTAGCCGCCACAGGGGGTCCTCAGTCTGAATCCTCCACTAGCATTGGACCAACAGTCAGTCTAGCTCTCGCTCTTATCCAATTTCCTTATCCTTTCAGGGCAAGGTCGGAGTAGTAGGCAAATACAATTTCTTTTGTTGCATGCGGACCCGCTTGTGAGACTGAAGAAATTGAAGCTAAATGACAATCTTAACCTACTTGCTTACAGGATCCTTAAGAAACTGTGGACTTTTGCACCTTTCTGTCTAGCTTGAGTTATCTTTTAGTTCTCTCCCCTCGGCAAAGTGGATAGGAAAGAGTCTTGCTTCCATTCCACTAGCCAAGAATAAGGAGAGTGACTTTCTCTTTTGAACCTCTTAAGCTGACTTGAAAAAAAAAGTGGTACACCCCTCAGAGATATAGGGACCGCCATGCTCGTCCACTTTCTTGATAAACGACTCGATGCATTTTCTCTTCCTTGCCGCTGAGACATATCAAAAAGATCTATTACTAAAAGGAGATTGGGATCATCCTGTGGTTACCGGATGATGGGAATAACTAAGCAGAAATTTGGAAATGAGCACGAAATGTCTATAAATGAATTTTCTCATTATTCGTTATTTCCGGGTCTTTTCGTTGCATTCACTTACAACAAGAAACAACCACCAGCGTTTGGTGCAGCACTTGCATTTTGGTGCATTCTTCTTCCTTTCCTTGGTCTTTCGTTCCGTCATATTCCAAATAACTTATCTAATTACAACGTATTAACCGCTAATGCACCTTTTTTTTATCAAATCTCAGGGACATGGTCTAATCATGAGGGTAGTATTTTATCATGGTGTTGGATCCCAAGTTTTTATGGATTCCTTTTTTGTCACCGGGGTCGACCCCAAAGCCATAATGTCTCAAAACGAAGAGGCTATAGAGAAACTTTTATTTTTTCCTTTGTCTCGAACTTCGTGAAGAACTCCATTCTATCTCTCCAACAAAAAAGTGGGGCTGCGCCCCAGTTGTACACTCCCTTCGTTCGGAGAACCCTTGTTGATTCTGAACTTCGTTCGCAAAGTAAGCGTCTTTTTAACGGGCCAGCCCTTTTTAATGCGCCGCTTGACCCTGTTTTGAAAATGAGCTTTGCTCTTGTGGGCGCTGGGCGCTCCCGTGGTTCGCGAGAAGGAAAAAGGACTAATCTTTTGTTACATCTGGCACGAGATGAAAAAGAGAGAGCTTCGTCTATCGATGAACAGCAGATTGACAGAGCTCTTGGCATTGCTTTGTTTTTCTCTCCTTTCCTATCAGCGAGTTCCGATCCTTTTGTTCGAAATTTCTTCGTTCGTACCGAACCGCTTGCAGAATCAAATCCAGTTCCACAAGATCCTATATCAGCTATACATCCTCCTTGCATTTATGCCGGAGATGTCGCCAGTGCTATGGGCTTTGGGTTATGTAGATCAAAAATGATGAATGGGATTGTGGCACTCCACTCGCCGCCAATGCGGAAGGATGCCGCCGAAAAGAATGGAACGCTGCTTCGCTCTGCTGGATGCGTCGGATCCCATATAAGAAGCTCGCTCTTTACCCGATCATTCAAACATTTTGTGGGCGGCGCGCCTGCTCTATTGTTGCGTAGCAATAGAAGCCTGCTCATGCTACTTCGGCGGCGCTTTTTCGCCTTCTCTTCGCTCTGGACAGGAGCGCTAATGGACACGGGGAGGGAGCAGGCGAAGCGTGTCGTTCGTAATGGAAAGAAAGACACCACTACTTCGCCTGTTTGTTGGACCGCCGGCGCGAACACGGTGGTCTCTGACCAGGACCAGGAACCAATTCGAATTTGGATCTTGACATGTCGGTTGTTTTTAACCGTAGGCATCTCGCCAGGAAGTTGGTGAGCTCATCATGAATTAGGTCGGGGTGGCTGGTGGTTTCGGGATCCCGTAGAAAATGCGTCTTTTATGCCTCGGGTATTAGCCACAGCTCGTATTCATTCAGTAATTCTACCCCTTCTTCATTCTTGGACCTCGCTTCTGAATATTTTGACTCTTCCATGCTGTGTCTTAGGAACCTTTTCAATACGGTCCGGATTGCTAGCTCCCGTTCATAGTTCTGCTACAGACGATACACTAGGAAGATTTTTATGGCGGTTTTTCCTTCTAATTACAGGCATATCTATGACTCTTTTTTACCAGATGAAGCAGGAGGCATCGGTCCGTAGAACCTATAAAAAAGAGATGGTTGTGGCGCGAAGTACTCTTGTGCACCTACGTCACTCGGCTCGTGCGCAACCCCGCCCCGTTATGTTATGTTATGGAAGAATTTAGCTTCTTGCTGGGCTGGTTATTCAGAGCCAGCAACTGGCTGCCGGATTTCGTCCCGTCCGTAGCGCTTCGGAAGTCACTCTGGCGTGGCGCTGCTGGATACTTCTGATAAATAGGAATAGGAGGAAAAAAAAGCTTATGATGAGCATCTATTGGAGTCGATCATTTCCAAGATCTAATTCTAGTTTCTTATTATGTAGTGGAAACGCCTCACAATCTTCAGTTTTACGCTTACGCTTAAGGGAAGAAATGTTCTTGGTGGATGCAGGCCCTGGTACCCCAAAAATTTGTATGCAAGATGAGCTTACAGGACTGCCAATCAAGCGAGCCACCAGGTTTGAGAATAAGGTGGGATCCAAGAATGTAGTGGCTGGTGAATCACTGATCAAAAAGCGGATTTTTGAGAGATTCTTCATCGATCTAGTGGCCGGTGAATCTGATCAAAGAGCGAGCAGCCGCCAGGTTTAATGATTTTGTGGGATCCCTGGATGTAGCGGCTGGCGAACCGCTTCTTCTTCCACAAAGATTCAGACAAAACCGAGCTTGGATAGAACTGAAGAAGATTTGGCGAACGAAGAAAAAGGTAAAAGGGTTTATTATAAAAAAAATCAAAGGAGGTTATTTAGTAGCCATCGCGGGTTTCATTACTTTTCTTCCATTCAAAAAAGCTCTTATAAAAAAAAGGATAGTGAATGATCGATTCACCATTGATAGCATTAACCCTAAAAGGAGGGATATTGTGATAATAGCGGCAGATCAAACAAGAACTTGATGAAAAGATAGAAAAAAATTATGAAAAATCCGAAGCCCACCTTAATCCATTTTGTTGAGGATCTTGCACTTATTCCGGCCCTATATTTACATAGCCAAGAAAGGCTCTGGCGATCATGCGTGACTGGCGGAGCGCCTATCGCCCTGGCACGGCACTCTAAAATGCATGTTGGGTTGGGCCAGCAAGAAGACTTCGACTAGGGAGACGAAGAATGGAATTGAAGAAGGCAGCATAGTCTAAGATAACAGAATGGAACACCAACCAACAAGTAAGTGGTGGATTTGGATGGAGTCTCACAGAAGAAGAGTACGCGCGCTAGCGTGCCCCAAGACGTCAGTCCTTTTTCTGCTTGCTGGCCAAGGTCAGTTTACTGAATCCCCCTTCCAAACACCAACACAATCTCCATTCCTTGATGAGAAATGAGCAAGACCATATGTTTATCAAAAATATAGCCCCTATATAAACCTAGCCCTTACTACCTGAACTTCTTACCTTCAAATAGGACTAACTGCCCGAACCCGCTTGCTTATCTTCTACGATCTAATTAAGTTAAGTAGTGGTTTTTTTTAAGTGACTAGAACTTCTATCAACTACTATTCTAGCACCCAGCTGTGCCATGTGTTTATTCTATTCTATTCTATTCTTCAGGCATTCCTTTGAATAACTCATCTTTTCAGGTAAGACAATTTGAAGATCTTCTTAGTCAGCCTATCTGTATTCTTATCCTCTAGTGCGGATCCAATCCGATTTTATAAAGCCAAGGCCTGACATCCATTGTGGGGATCATCTTTTATCGGGAGACATGGCCTGGTGGTTTCTGATCGAGATTCCTAATCAATAGGGCGAAGAGCTCTTCGCATGATCTGGTCCTACCTTTTGTCTACGCTATTTTTTTGTCCCTTCTCAGCTGCTGTCCTTACTCCGGATAAATTGGAACACATTGATTCCGTTCGTTCCTGCCCTTCGCTTCAGGCCATAGTGCTTCTGAATTATTTCTATACCCCTTTGATGATGCAGCCTCTGACTCTCGTGGGTAAACTCCTACTTGATTAGTTAGAACTTCTCTGTCTCAACTCGTGGACCTATCTATCTTCTTCTTTTTAAGAGATAGGGGTTTGCTATTCTCACGGATTGCTCATATTTATTTACCCCATTGAATAGTGTTTGCCTTGTTTCAGCCCTTCCTTCATCTGAACCTTCCAAGTACTAATCTATCTTTATGGGGAAGACCCTTCATCTGACCTCCGGGCTACCCTGTCAATTGTAAAAAGTAGTTGAGTCGTGTCTCGCAGGAGCAAAAAGAGTGAAATGAGGACGTAAGCCCCCTCGGTCTTCCTCTTCCTTCTAAACTAATTGCTTTCGCTTGACTCTTCCAGTAAAAAAGTATACTGAGTGGTTGAAGGAAAGCGAAAAGGAATGGCTTTTTCATGTACCAGATCCGGTGAGCCAGACATCAAGCAAAAATGGACATACAATCAAAGAGTAAGGAGCAGTTATTTGCAATGACGGGTGGATTGGTCAGAGCTGCAAGGAGAGACTCGGTTATGGTGCGATAAAGAGCTTGCTTCAATGCTCGGATTCAGGTAGAAAGTAAGAGCAGTAGCGTATTCATAGGAGAGCTTTGTACTTGAAATTAGTAGTCCCGGTAGTTGGAAAAAAGCTCTGAATACAGATTCAAAGCATCAAGATAGGTAGTCCGATCATTAGTTGGCCAGTCATAGCAATTTAAGTAGAAAGCTTGCTTCGGGATCAGATCATTCAACTAAAGCTGTCAGGCCGGGTAGGCTTTGAGGAACATTGGGGGTTCCTTATGTTGTGACTGAACAGATATGTCTATTGTGCCCGGCAAAAACAGATTTGCAAGGAGTTTGCCAAAGGCTTTCTCATTTGGAAAAAACAATTTCAAGTATATTTCCCTTCTCCATTCTCTGCTCGGATGATTGCCGCTTGTGTGAATTTCATTGCTGTGGGTCCCGTGTGTGCTCGAATAAGATTGTTTTAGGATTCTATTTAGTTGAATTTCTTGACTCCGCGGTGCTGGTTATCGAGTTTATGGCGCCGCCGACCATCCAAAAAGTCAAAGATGGCGTCGGCATTTACTTATTATGCTCTCTTCTAATAGTGGTCCCTTGGTATTCAGGTTGTAAAATCCTGATAGGAAAGTCGACTGTTATACCTTGTTTTTGTAATGGCCTATCTTCTTTAAAAAGCCGAAAGATAAGGATTTCGCAAAACTTTTGCGTTCCTTTTTCTTTGAAAAGAAAACCTTACCATTTTTGGGCCGCTGTTACCATTTCCATTTCCTGAACCTAAACCTAACTAATACTTAGTTGTTTCCATTTCCTCATCTGGTGATAGATCCTCATCTTCTTCTGGCTCAAATCCCTTTTTCATATCCAGGGCAGGCTTTAGGTACGCTTTAGTTTGCAATCATTAAAGATATGCTCGACCTCGTTTATGTCCATGGTATCATCGTACGTACATTCTACTATCAACCAGATGAGATAGGGCTTTGAAAGGTCAGAGTCAGTCTCCTCTTTTTCTTTTAGGTCGTTTAGCAGTTCCCCAACCAGCTTTCTCCCCGAGAAAGCCTTCCTGAGATTCAAAGAAAAAGGTTTGAAGGTTGATCTCTGGGATCAGTGATAGTTCGGAACCAGCAAAGGGAGGCTGAAAAGCCGTAGTGCTAACGCACGCCCTGTAGTTTTGAAGCTAAAAAGACAGCAGCGAGCTCCGCATCGAAAAGCGAAGCGAGCCGCGCTAGCGCGCTACTCTTCCTTTATGAGCGAGACTCTATCCAGATCTACTGATCTAAGAACTCCGCGAGCAAACTGAGCGAGCCATGAGGCGCCTATCGGCAAGGCTTGGAAAAGCCTTAAGTTTAGGCTCCCTTCCTTCACTGAACTGATTCACCCGGGTCCAAACCTGCTGAGCTAGCTAATTTTTCCTTTACGAGATCTCGGCTCTTCGGAATGATTGGAGAGAGCCCCGCCTCCTCTTGGTTGGTGCCGGGCCCGAGAGTGATGGGACTACTTCCTTAAAGAGCCTTTCGTTCGGGCCGGCAGGAGGGGCCCTGATCTATCAATTGAGGGAGCAAAAAACAGGCTTTGCTCCCCCTTTTTTAAATGAAGAAAGAAAGAAGGGTCGAAGTTTAGACCGCTCACAGTAGTTTACCCATAGAAAAGATCATGAAAGAGGCGATCAGAATGGTACCCGAATCCATTTACGATCCCGAGTTTCCAGACACATCGCACTTCCGCTCGGGTCGAGGCTGCCACTCGGCCCTCAGACGGATCAAAGAAGAGTGGGGAACCTCTCGCTGGTTTTTGGAATTCGACATCAGGAAGTGTTTTCACACCATCGACCGACATCGATTCATCTCAATCTTGAAGGAAGAGATCGACGATTCGAAGTTCTTTTACCCCACTCAGAAAAAGTTTTCCGCCGGACGACTCGTAGGGGGTGAGAAGGGCCCTGACTCCATCCCAAACAGTGTACTACTATCGGCCCTACCAGGCAATATCTACCTACACAAGCTCGATCAGGAGATAGGGAGGATCCGGCAGAAGCACGAAATTCCTCTTGTAGTGAAAATAAGATCGGTTCTATTAAGAATAGGTCGTCATATTGATGACCAAGAAAAGTATGGAAAAGAAGCAAGCTTCAACGCTCCCCAAGACAACAGAGCCCTCATAGTGGGGAGGGTAAAGAGCATCCAACGCAAAGCGACCTTTCATTCCCTTGTTTCGTCGTGGCACCCCCCCCCCCCACAAGAAGCCCCAGGCGAAGGGGAGACCAGAAAACGCCTTTCGTTTCCCCCCCTTCAGCGGCCCTAGCCGCCTTCCTTAACAAGCCCTCGAGCCTCCTTTGCGCCGCCTTCCTCATAGAAGCCGCTGGGTTGACCCCGAAGGCCGAATTCAATGGTAGAGAAGGCTTTAATAAGAATTTGGCCATGAGAGACCTTCTTAAGTATTGCAAAAGAAGGGGCCTGCTGATAGAGCTGGGCGGGGAGGCGATACTAGTTATCAGGTCAGAGAGAGGCCTGGCCCGTAAGCTGGCCCCCTTTAAAAGCCATTCCTTATTAATAAGGATTTGTTACGCGCGATATGCCGACGACTTACTACTGGGAATCGTGGGTGCCGTATTTCTTCTCATAGAAATACAAAAACGTATCACCCACTTCCTACAATCCAGCCTGAACCTTTGGGTAGGCTCCGCAGGATCAACAACCATAGCTGCACGGAGTACGGTAGAATTCCCCGGTACGGTCATTCGGGAAGTCCCCCCGAGGACGACTCCCATACAATTATTGCGAGAGTTGGAGAAGCGTCTACGGGTAAAGCACCGTATCCATATAACTGCCTGCCACCTACGCTCCGCCATCCATTCCAAGTTTAGGGACCTAGGTTATAGTATCCCTATCAAAGAGCTGACGAAGGGGATGAGCGGAAGAGGTCGTCTACTGGACACGGTTCAACTAGCGGAGACTCTTGGAAAAGATGGACTAAAAAGTCCCCAAGTTAGCGTATTATGGGGGACCGTCAAGCACATCCGGCAAAGATCAAGGGGGATCTCGTTGTTGCATAGCTCAGGTCAGAGCAAGGTGCCATCAGGCGTTCAACAGGCAGTCTCACGATCGGGCATGAGTGTCCTGAAGAAGAAATTGTATACTCCCTTTGGTCGGAAGGCGGCGGGGGAAGGAAGGGGACACTGGGTGGGATCTTTCAGCAGCGAATTCCCCATACAGATAGAGGCGCCTATCAAAAAGATACTCCGAAGGCTTCGGGATCGAGGTCTCATTAGCCGAAGAAGACCCAGGCCAATCCACGTGGCCTCTTTGACCAACGTCAGCGACAGAGACATAGTAAATTGGTCCGCGGGCATCGCGATAAGTCCTCTGTCCTACTACAGGTGCTGCGACAACCTTTACCAAGTACGGACGATTGTCAACTACCAGATCCGCTGGTCCGCTATATTCACCCTAGCCCACAAGCACAAATCTTCGGCGCGGAATATAATCCTAAAGTACCCCAAAGACTCAAATATAGTCAATCAAGAAGGTGGTAAGACCCTTGCTGAGTTCCCAAACAGCATAGAGCTTGGGAAGCTCGGACTCGGTGAAGATCCGAACAACGACGGAGCACTCAACTACATGTTTAATAAGTAGTTGTCTTTTTCTATTTGGATTTTAGCGAACAGGCGTTTACATGAGATTAGTTGAGTAGGCTTGCCTTATCTGCTATAAGATAGCCAGTTGTGGGGCTTTCGAAAAAAAAAGGCTGAAGGCTTCGCTATCGCTCATGGCTTGTATTGTAGTCGTAGTCTTATAGTCGGTCCTCCATGCCTCTTTAGTCTTTCTAATCCTGAGGCCTTTTTCCTTCATTCATTTTGCGGTAGCTTACGCGTCAGAAAAATAGAACCTTTCCGGCCCGGAAGATCGCTGCTTCGCTTCTGGCGACTAGCTTCTACCCACAATGGCTAAAGCTACCTTGAATCAATCAATGAATGAATGATTCGTAACCCCCATGGGTTCGAGGACCCGTTGGTCAAAGGAAAAGGGGGGTCCAGATTCCAGGATGGAGCCATATGAGGCGAGAGTCTCACGTACGGTTCCTTTGAGAAGGGTGTGATACCACCACCTATCAGGCCCGACGAGCGGTCCACGGAGCTGCATCTCTACTCACCCGGTCTATGCACATCGCTCTTTCCAGGAGGTTGGCTGCCTATCCTAGATCTTCCCATTTCCAAGAAGATCCCTTGTTCGATCTGGTTTAGTATCAAGGTTCTTCTTTTTCTGTTTCTATATATATGGGTCCGTGCAGCATTTCCACGATATCGTTATGATCAATTAATGGGACTTGGCCGGAAAGTGTTCTTGCCTCTATCATTAGCTCGGGTAGTCCCCGTTTCAGGTGTTTCAGTCACCTTTCGATGGCTCCCTTAATGTATGTGCCAGGAAGTTTCTTCTGAAGGGGGCTACTCCCCAAAAATGCCCCGCCCCTTGTTCGTTTGTCGTTGGGGATTCATGGCTCGTTCTGCGGTTATAAGTAACTTTATGTGCTAGCAGAACTTATTGTGTTTGTCTGTCTGTTTTATTTGCACTGCATTCAAGATATTTCCACGTCATTGATCAAGACGATGAACGGTGATGTACGAGTTTGTTGGTTTCAAGATAGCCCTACCCGTAGCGATCCACTGCTTCCACCACTATTGTGCCGCCCGCGTGAAATTTTTGTATGCAAGCTCAACATGCTATGATGTTGTATATCATTGTGTCAACTATATAAGTTTGTACCGAGCATCAGCAATGCATATGTCTTAAAAATGTATGCACGAGCATCGACCAATCGGTTTCTCTCTCTCTCTCCCGCTAACAAGTGGGACCCGCTGCATTATTTATTCGCTCGTGACAACTTTTAATTAGGTTTCACTGGACTCTACCTTTTTTCTTAACTTATAATTTGAGTTCAGTGATTTTACAAAAATGTACAGAAGACTTGTTTGGGCCATTTCAGGCGTCGTTGCATGTGGGAGTACCTACGTAAAGTTGTACTATACTACACAGGCCTTGTTCGTTGAACATCATCAATGCAACTGGGTCGAAAGACGCGTGCCAGCCCAGGTTTTCTTTTGACCTAAAATAAGCGCAGCCCAGCCTATGTTTTTTTTATAAAAAAAATGCACAACTCAGTTCTGCTTTTATACAAGAATGCCAAGCCCAACTTAAAGTTTTTCAATAAAATTCCTAGCTCGGAATTATTATTTTTATAGGAAATGCTCTATTCAGACCAACATTGTTTTTTCACCCATCCCAGAAAATGGGTCTATTTCTACTCTTTTTTTAATAATCGGGTCTATTTTTACTAAAAACAAATGGGTTGTAAACTAACCGATATAATAAATGGGCTGCATGTCCTCATTTTTTTTACCCGGCCCAGTAAATAGATGTATTCGAACAAATAATCAAATGGGCTGTAAATTTTCAGAAATAGTAAATAGGTATTTTTTTCACCCAGACCAGGGAATAGATGTATTGGAAAACAAAATCAAATGGGCTGTAAAAACTAAATAAATGGGCCGCATGTCCGCCAAAGCCTTCGAAGCTTACTTTGTTGGCCCACGCCGTGGAGTTCTCAAAAAAAGAATGTTGGCCCACGAGGACGAAGCCTGCGCAAGGCGTGTCCATTTAGTCAACAAAATGATTTATAATGGTCAAAAAGAGAAGTCAACAAACTACTTTGACAACTGTAGCCGTTGGATTGACATCGGGCGGCCATCCTGCTTCTTCAATCTCTGATCTTGTTGCTCCAGCCGCCAAAAGCCCAAAACCATCGCAGGTGGGAGCGCCTGCTTCTGCCACCCGTGGCCGGCTGTGCTGCTGCGCAGGCCTCGCCGCCCCACCCTACTCCCACCGGTGGCCAGGTCATACCTGTACTCACCGGTGGCCGGCTGTGCTGCCGCGCAGGCTCCGGGTCGTTCCCACCCTTAGCCTAGCTGTCGTCCACCGCCTTGGTGCTCTCGGACGGCGTCGTCAACGCGGTCAATGAACGACAGCCATCAGAAGAGGACTGTACGTGGAGAGGCTAATAGCTGGGACCCACGAGGTCCATGGTCATACGTCACGAAGTGCCTCCTTATCACGCGCAAGAAAAATGATTCCTTCCCCTGACAGCTTGGGCCCACCAGCTACATCTTAACACGCAAGGAAGTGCCTCCTTATTATGCGCAAAAAAAGACTCGTCCCACTGACATCTGGGACCCACCAGCTACATCTTCACATGCAAGCAAGTGTCTCCTTATTCCGCGAAAAAAAATGATTCGTCTCCCTGACAGTTGGGACCCATCATCTATATCTTCGCATGGAAGGAAGTGCCTCCTTATTACGCGAAAAAAACGATTCCTCCCCATGACATCGCGGACCCACCATATTTGTAGGCTGACTTGTGGGCCTACTAAGTTGACGCATACGCAGGGCTTTGTCAACTTAGTCAACAAATGATTCTAGCAGCAGCGACCATTGGATGTTAATCCAACGACCGTGCTGCTTCTTCAATCTTTGATCTTCTTGCTCTAGCCGCCCAAACCAGCTCCGGCGGGACCGCCTGCTCCTGCCTCCCGTGGCCGGCTGTGCTGCCGCACAGGCCTCACCGCCCCACCCTACTCCAACCGCTGGCGAGGCCTTCCCTCTACTCACCCACATCACCTGTTATTCTTCGGCGACGGCAGCCTCACACCACAGCCGAACCAGTCAACTCTCGTACTCCCCTCCGCATGGGCATCCACTACCGCGTCTTTCCCGGCTCCGCGTGGTTCCCTTCCTAGGACTCGCCATCGTCCACCACCTTGCTGCTCTCGGCGTGGCGTGGTCAATGTGGTCAATGAACGACAGCCATCGGAAGAGGAATGTACGCGATGAGGCTGAAAGCTGGACCCACCAGCTACATCTTCGCTTGCAAGGAAGTGCCTCCTTATTATGCGCAAAAAATTGATTCCTTCCCCCTGACAGCGGGGACCCAGCAGCTATATCTTCGCACGCAAGGAAGTGCCTCCTTATCCTCCCTGACAGCTGGGACCCACCCGGTCAAACCATACGTAGTGTTGTCTGTCTGGTCACGAATGTGTACGTACATATTGGTCGATCAGTCTCTCTGCAATGATGAACCATGGGCGTGTAAGGAGTGGCACGTGTCGTAGTAGAGCCCTCGACGTAGCAGTTCAGGCAGCCCCGTCTAAATCGTGTACACGTATCTACAGCCACACGGCAAAAAATACGGACACGTACGTACATACGGGCGGAGTCTCGAACGCGTACTGCACATACGTACGGCCAGGGCTCGTGTACATGGAGAGAGAGGCAACGGACGGCAGCAACGGCCTCCTATTCATCGTCAGCCAACCGGCTGGGTCGGAACGGAGGAAACAGCGCTGTGTTCATCGGGAGCCAAGCGACTGGGTCGGAATGCGTCCTGTTCATCGGGAGCCAACCGGCTTGGACGGAACAGCCGTAACGGGGTCCTGTTCATCGACTCGTGGTCTGTCATACCGCAAAACGGAGGAAACGGCCTTCTGTTCGAGCGCTTACGGTCGAAACGGGGTCCTGTTTATCGGCTGGGGGTCTGGCATACCGCAAAACAAAGGAAATGAACTTTTGTTCAAGCGCCTACGGTTGAAACGGGGTCCTGTTGATCGAGAGGGCTCTGGCGTACCGCAAAACGGAGGAAACGGACTTCTCCCCAATTGCCTATGGTTGAAACGGGGGTCCTGTTCATCGGGAGGGGTGTGGCGTACCGCAAAACGGTACTCCACGGGCTACTGTTCATCCACGGTCGACCTCCTTCCAGCCTCCACCAGCTACTGTTCATCCACCATCGACTTCCTCTAGCCTCCACCGGTTACTGTTCATCCAACCTCCACGGGGTCCTGTTCATCCACCTCCAATCGGCTGGCCTCCTCGGGGTCCTGTTCATCCAGCGCCAACCACCTTGACACGGCCAGGGTACTGTTCATCCACAGCCAACCCACTGGCTGGGGTGGGGCGTACGTACGAGCGGGCGGCAGCAACAGGAACTGTTCATCCACAGCCAACCAACCGGCTCGATCGATGCGTCTTGACTCGTGTCTACGTGTGTCGCACGCGCGGCAGCAATGGACACTGTTCATCGAGAGGCAACCCAACACTGGCTGGCTACGTCTCACACGGGGGCTCGCTCGGCTTCAGTAAGCAGCGAGAAGGATCGATCGGGTTCAGTTAGCAGCGAAGGGATCGCTCGGGTTCAGTTAGCAGCGAAGGGATCGCTCGGGTTCAGTTAGAAGCAAAGGGATCGATCGTATTCAGTACGTAGTGCGAGGGATCGATCGCTCATGTTCAGTACGTAGTGTGAGGGTGATCGATCGCTCGGGTTCAGTAAGCGAACATATGCCTTGCTCGGGTTCAGTTAGCAAGCGCCTCGCACACACGCGCACGTACGAGAGAGAAACGCGGAAAACCACACTGCATCACTCGGCCCGATCACCCACCGTAACCGGGAACTCCCCGAAAATTTCCTCGCCCTCACTTCTACCACGATTTTTTACATCATGGACGGCCCAAAGAATGTCATGCGGGTGCATCTCTGGCCCGCCCAGGATGAAAAGCCCATTTTTTGTCATAATTTTTTGTCATAGAAGTAGGAGCCCACCACATCTATGATGATACGTGTTTTTGTCATAATTATTGTCATAGAAGTGTCACAACCATGACAGAAAAAGTTTTCGTTCGGGCCATAATGTCACGGATGTGTCTTTTTTTTGTAGTGTGTGCCTGGCCCAACTAGGCCAGGCCACCCTCCTACAGCCCACGTGCCCCCCCGGGGCTGGTGGACCCCCCGGTGGACCCCCGGAACCCTTCGGTGACTCCGGTACACTGCCGGCAAGCCCCTGAACCTTTCCGGCGACCAAAATAGGACTTCCCATATATAAATGTTTACCTCCGGATCATTCCGGAGCTCCTCGTGATATCCGGGATCTCATCCGAGACTCTGAACAACTTTCAGACTTTCCATTGCTAATATCTCAATGCTACCCTAGCGCTACCGAGCGTTAAGCGTGCGACCCTACGGGTTCGAGAACATGTAGACATGACCGAGACTCCTCTCCGCTCAATAACCAATAGCGGGACCTAGATGCCCATATTGATTTCTACACATTTAACAAAGATCTTTATCGGTTGAACCATGATGTCGAGGATTCAGTTAATCCCGTATGCAATTCCCTTTGTCCAGCGATATGTTACTTGCCCGAGATTCGATCGTCGGTATCTCCATACCTAGTTCAATCTAGTTACCGGCAAGTCCCTTTACTTGTTCCGTAATACAAGATCCCGTGACTAACTCATTAGCCACATTGCTTGCAAGCTCTTTACGATGTTGTATTACTGAGAGGGCCCAGAGATATCTCTCCATCATACGGAGCGACAAATCCCAGTCTCGATCCATGCAACCCAACAGACACCTTCGAAGATACCTGTAGAGCACCTTTATGACCACCCAGTTACGAAGTGCCGTTTGATAGCACACAAGGCATTCCTCTGGTATCGGGGAGTGACATGATCTCATGGTCTAAGGAACAGATACTTGACATGAAGAAAGCTATAGCAAATAACTAAACGATCTGATGCTAAGCTTATGGTTGGGTCTTGTCCATCACATCATTATCCTAATGATGTGATCTCGTTATCAAATGACAACTCATGTCTATGGTTAGGAAACCTTAACCATCTTTGATCAACGAGCTAGTCTATTAGAGGTTCAACAGGGACATGGTGTTGTCTATGTATTCGCACATGTATTTAAGTTTCCGGTCAATACAATTCTAGCATGAATAATAAACATTTATCATGAACAAGGAAATATGATAATAACCAATTTATTATTACCTCTAGGGCATATTTCCAACAGTCTCCCACTTGCACTAGAGTCAGTAATCTAGTTTACGTTGTAATGAATCTAACACCCATGGAGTCTTGGTACTGATCATGTTTTGCTCGTGGAAGAGGTTTAGTCAACGGGTCTGCCACATTCAGATCCGTATGTACTTTGCAAAGTTCTATGTCTCCATCCTTGATGTAATCATAGATGGAGTTGAAGCGGCGTTTGATGTGCTTGGTCTTCTTGTGAAACCTGGGCTCCTTGGCAATGGCAATAGCTCCAGTGTTGTCACAAAAGATAGTCATTGGAATAGATGCACTAGGTATAACTCCCAGATTGGATATGAACTCCTTCATCTAGACTCCTTCTTGCGCTACTTCCGAAGCAGCTATATATTCTGCTTCACATGTACATCCCGCTATGACGCTTTGCTTGGAACTGCACCAACTGACTGCTCCACTATTTAAAATAAATACGTATCCGGTTTGAGACTTAGAGTCATCCGGATCTGTGTCGAAGCTAGTATCGACGTAACCCTTTACAGCGAGCTCTTCGTCACCTCCATAAATGAGAAACATGTCCTTAGTCCTCTTCAGTTACTTAAGGATATTCTTGACTGCTGTCCAGTGATCTACTCCTGGATCACTTTGGTACCTCCCTGCCAGACTTATTGCATGGCACACATCAGGTTTGGTACACATCATGGCATACATTATAGAGCCTATGGCTGAGGCATAGGGGATGACTTTCATCCTTTCTCTTCCTTATACCGTGGTCGGGCTTTGAGTCTTACTCAACTTCACACGTTGCAACACAGGCAAGAACCCTTTCTTCGACAGGTCCGTTTTGAACTTCTTTAAAATCTTGTCAAGGTATGTGCTTTGTGAAAGTCCTATTAGGCGTCTTGATCTATCTCTATAGATTTCAATGCCCAATATGTAAGCAGCTTCACCCAGGTCCATCATTGAAAAACTCTTGTTCAAATAACCTTTTATGCTTTCCAGAAATTCTATATCATTTCCAATCAACAATATGTCATCCACATATAATATTAGAAATGCTACAGAGCTCCCACTCACTTTCTTGTAAATACAAGCTTCTCCGTAAGTTTATATAAAACCGAAAGCTTTGATCACCTCATCAAAGCGTATATTCCAACTCCGAGATGCTTGCACCAGTCCATAGATGGATCGCTGGAGCTTGCATACCTTGTTAGCATCCTTAGGATCGACAAAACCTTTTAGTTGCATCATATACAACTCTTCCTTAAGAAACCCGTTAAGGAACGCTGTTTTGACGTCCATCTGCCAGATTTCATAATCATAAAATGCGGCAATTGCTAACATAATTCTAACAGACTTAAGCATCGCTACGGGTGAGAAAGTCTCATCGTAGTCAACCCCTTGAACTTGTCGGAAACCTTTTGCGACAAGTCAAGCTTTATAGACGGTGACATTACCATCAGCGTCTGTCTTCTTCTTAAAGATCCATTTATTCTCAATGGCCTGCCGGTCATCGGGCAAGTCCACCAAAGTCCATACTTTGTTTTCATACATGGATCCTATCTCGGATTTCATGGCCTCAAGCCATTTGTCAGAATCCGGGCTCATCATTGCTTCTTCATAGTACGTAGGTTCGCCGTTGTCTAACAACATGACTTCCAGGATAGGATGACCGTACCACTCTGGTGCGGAACGTACCCTGGTCGACCTACGAAGTTCAGTAGTAACTTGATCTGAAGTTTCATGATCATCATCATTAGCTTCCTTTTCGGATGGTGTAGGCATCACGGGAACTTCTTTCTGTGATGTGCTACTTTCCAATTCGGGAGAAGGTACAATTACCTCATCAAGTTCTACTTTCCTCCCACTCACTTCTTTCGAGAGAAACTCCTTCTCTAGAAAGGACCCATTCTTGACAACAAAGATCTTGCCCTCGGATCTGTGATAGAACATATACCCAATGGTCTCTTTAGGGTATCCTATGAAGACGCACTTCTCCGCTTTGGGTTCGAGCTTATCAGGCTGAAGCCTCTTGACATAAGCATCACATCCCCAAACTTTAAGAAACGACAACTTAGGTCTCTTGCCAAACCATAATTCATATGGTGTCATTTCAACGGATTTAGACGGTGCCCTGTTTAAAGTGAATGCGACTGTTGATAACCCACAAGTATAGGGGATTGCAACAGTTTTCACGGTTAGTATTTCACCCAGATTTATTGATTCGACACAAGGGGAGCCAAAGAATATTTGAGAGTATTAGCAGTTTAGTTGTCAATTCAACCACACCTGGAGAACTAAATATCTGCCGCAAAGTGTTTAGTAGCACAGTAGTATGATAGTTTTGATAGCAGTAGTAACAGTAGCACAGTAACAATAACAATAGCAGTTTTGTAGTGATTGTAACAGCAGCTGCAACGAAAGTAACTTAGCAAAGATTAATATGCGAAAAGCGTAGGCATTGGATCGGTGATGGATAATTATGTTGGATGACATTCATCATATAACAGTCACAACCTAGGGCGATACACAATAGCTCCAATTCATTAATGTAATGTAGGCATGTATTCCGTATATAGTCATACGTGCTTATAGTAAGAACTTGCATGACATCTTTTGTCCTACCCTCCCGTGGCAGCGGGGTCCATAAGGAAACCTAAGGGATATTAAGGCCTCCTTTTAATAGAGAACCGGAACAAAGCATTAGCACTTAGTGAATACATGAACTCCTCAAACTACGGTAATCACCGGAAAGAATCCCAATTATTGTCACCTTGGGGTATGCGGATCATAACATGTAATAGGTGCATACAACTTGCAAGATAGGATCAAGAACACAAATTTATTCATGAAAACATAAAGGGTTCAGATCTGAAATCATGGCACTCGAGCCCTAGTGACAAGCATTATGCATAGCAAAGTCATACACTACTACAGGCGACTGCTAACGCGACACATGAATCAGAGACCCCGCGACCAAATTGTGTGCGATGCATGAATCGCAAACGGTGTCGTAAAAAAACCATCGCCAATAAGACGAACTGTTTGCGATGCCGGAGACATAAAAAATGATTCAGATTAGAGACGCATGTGCGATACATGGCATACAGTTGATCCATACGAACTGTTTACGATAAGCCAGAACAACAAACACGGTCAGCTAGTTCGTGGTGTGCGTGATACACGGCATACAGTTCATTCAGATGAACTATTTGTGATTGCCCAACACAACAGAAACGGGCAGCTAGTTCGAGGTGTGTGCGATACACGGCATACAGTTCACTCGGATGAACTGTTTGTGATTACCCAACACAACAGAAACGGTTCAACTTAACAAGATGTGTGTGATACGCGGCAAACAGGTCAGTAATCAGAAATGTGTGGGAAGACCGATAACAACACAGACGATTCCTGCTAATAACCCATGTGTGTTGTGGGCAAACGCTTGCTGGTAAACAATTGTCAGTGATTGATGAAATCATCACCAATGGGTTCCTTAGTTTAATCCGTGTGCGATGTGATTTGCTCAGTCTGCACAACATCTACGCTCTCTATCTACAGAACAACAACATATATACTTATAAGGACATGATTGCGTAACCAAATTAAACATCCAATTACATAACTGACTACACACATAACATATGCATACACCAAAGTAAACAATTACATGCATAATAAACTAGGATAAACGATCATATCTAATCATCATCTACTTCTTCTTGTGACGCTTGCCGCCGCTGCTCTGCTGGTGGCTAGATCCCTCGTCATCTACAGGAAGGAGGCACTCCCTCATGTCGACGATCCGCCTGTGCATCTCGTAGCATGTGTACACGTTAGTGGCTACAAACTTTAGGTGAGGTTCATCCAGTCTCCGCACCTAGGCACCATGCCAGGATCCAGGATTTCTCTTGGAACCTTCCTTCATGTTTTCGTAGTAGGGGTCGATGATGGCCGCAGCGAGTTCAACCAGGGAGTCCTTCTTCGTGCTGCCCCAGACCCTGTAGTGGCCACGGATGTCGACAAGCTTCGGGCAGGCCAAGCCCGAAATCTGGAGCGCTTTTACATCATTGACGGTGTCCACTGTAGCAAACTTGTAGTCGGAGCTCTTGACAAACCTGGTGAAACGCTCGCAAGCACTTGTGGCCAGGCAGTAGTGGTAGATGAGGATGTGATGGCCCACGCACAACTGGGTGATAGCAACCGCCTAATCAACCCCGGGACGACCGTCGGTGTACTGGAGGTCGAAGCCGACCACTTTGTACTTGTCGTCCTTAGCAAGCAACTGCTCCATGGTGTTGACAGAGTCCTCCACCACGGCCGGGTCGATGGTGTACACCACCGTGAGTTCCTTTTCCCTCACGTGGGTGTCCACATGATGCACGTTGAACTCCATTGGAGCGCCACTAGATATCCTCTCTCTCTATGTGTCGTTGTGGGTGTGCTTGTTGTGTTGTGCGGCGCGATCGAAAGGTTGAAGAGACTAAGGTTATAATGGCCGTGGGAATAAATGGGAAGGCCGAATGGCCTGGAGTATCGGTGCGCGCGGATGGTAGTTGTTGCAGCTCATAACTGCATCGTGCCGCACGTATTAACTACATTGTGGCGACGCACGCGAACGCAGCCGCATGCATATGGCGCCCAAAACGTGATCGTGCGCCAGCCCCAACCGCTAAAAGCGCGCGTGCGGAGGGACGCGAGCAGAGCACGCTGCGGCCGCCTCAACGTCGAGCAGAGCGCGCGAAGGGACGCGAGCATAACGCGTCGTGGCCACCTAAACGGGGAGCAACCACCTGTGTATAGCAGTTCTGGTCAACTGTCTGGCACGCGTGGGAGGCGAGACGGCCCATCCATCGGACACGCGAACACACCGATCAAACCTAAACATGTTCACACCAATCAAATTACCATGCAATGAGTAATTGCAAATCTGTTCACACCGATCAAACCTAAACGTGTTCCCACTTAGCACTGGGCTATAAAAACTAGTACCCACTTGAAAATTACTGCACATTCCTCTCCTCATCACCAAAAAAACAGGTCTTTCCTCTTAAGTCGTTCCTTGCGTCTGCCATGGCCCGTAGGAGGAGTTCTAGGTCGACATATAACTAGGGAGCAAAGACCAAGGCCGCGGAAGCACTAGAGAGGTCCCGCCGCAACGCGACAGCCGTAGCAGAGATGTCCTGCCGCGTTGCGGGGCCCTCGAACGAGCTCTCACGGGCAGGCGAGGGCTCTCACAAGCGCACTCGCCGCATCGGCGAACTCGACGAGCTGGCGAGGCTGAAGTCCTTAGCCAACGACGACGACATTCTCGCTGGCCTAATTAACCAGCAGGAGCTGCTCACCGGCTTGGAGAAGCTGCTCGAGATTAGCGATGCCTCAGTTGATAAGGAGACCGGCCTCATCGTGAAACTCATGGGTGACAATGCGAAGCTCCACGAGGAGCTCGACAAGCAGAAGGAGGAGGCCACCGGCTGGAGGGAGCTGTATGAGAAGAGCGTTGCCTCGCGGATGACGCTCACAGCCGTTGTCCATGAACATGGGGATGACTTGAAGAAGCTTCGCATCGAGCGTGAGCTGCAGGTGGAGGAATCCATGGCTGCTGTCAAGCAAAGTCATGAGGATGTGAAGAAGGAGCTGGAAGAACTCCTCGTCCAGCGATCCATCGAGAAGTAGAGAGTAGCGACTTCCTTCTTCCTTTTTTTTCTTCTCTTTTTCCCCTGTGTCTTTCGGGCGTTGCCGCATGTGGCATTTTAAATTATCTGGGATATGTAAGACAATTATTATCCATTGCCATTGTCAATATGTCGTCGTATTATTTCATTCGTAACCTCATAGGTACATGTATACGAGTCAAAAACAGGCTAAAAGTCATGTTCTCAGCGAGGCACGAACAAAACAATGCTAGCTAGCGTTGAGCGGGGCCATGGGATCACAAGCTAACACCTTCCGTCTAGGTGCATTAACCGCATGTTAAAGAGCGGCTCGGCCACCATTAATGGAGAAGTTGGGAGCGAGGCGGCGGGTGGAGGTCAAAGAGCTCGCTTCCCGGTGAGCCTACTCGGCCGCCATTAATGGAGAAGTTGGGAGCGAGGTGGCAGGTGGAGGTCAAAGAGCCCGCTTCCTGGTGAGCCTGCGCGGCAGACAGCTCGCACGTGTCCTATTGAGCCTGCATGGCGGACTTCTCGCACGCGTCCCGTCGAGCCGCGCGGCGGAGTTCTCGCACTCGACCCGTCTAATCAAATAGCTGCACGCACGCCACCTAGTATGGTCAAATTTTTTGCACAAAATACAAAGAGGACCAATAAACCAGGACCGAGGTAGTACTCTCAATAAAAAGAGGGACGCGTGGCTGCACGTAAATGGTTAGTGGAATGCCCACGGTTCAAACAATACAACCATTTGCGATATTAACGTGTCATTTATTTGTTCCAAAATGCCTACATTGGCTATTAATGTGTGCGCCTTGTCTCAAATTGGAAAAAAAATTACCACGGCATATTTGTGCCATATAATCACACTATACCAAGTTTCATGAATTTCGGGTGAGTTTTGGATTTACAGGGATTTAAAAAAAGAGATTCTCAATGTTTGAAGCTGAGCCAGGATGCTGAGATGTTTGTAATTCATTTCCATTCCTTGCATGGGACCTAAACATGCACCCAAGGACACTTGTATGGTATTTGAAGCCATTTTGGTGCACTAGAGCATGTGCTTGTAATTCAAATTTGATTATGGAGATTAAATGCCTAGAAAATGCAATTAATGTATAAAAAGGCCAAACGAACCCTAAATAATTCCATATTTCAGCGCGAATCTCCTGTTGGTCTACGTTGCCTGTAGAAAAAAAATACAAGGCGATAAGAGGCAGCGACGATTGTCGTTTCGCCCACAAGGGTGACACGTTCCCTATCGGAACCACGATGCTTCTTGCTAGAAGCCCCGGTTTGTAAGAGGCTTGTACCAAAACTTGGCCCAAATTGGACAATTTTTTTACCACGACATATATGTGACATGTTATGACACGATGCCAAGTTTCACGATTTTTGGGTGAGTTTTTGATTTACGGGGATTTAAAAACCGAGATTCTCAATGTTTGTGGCCGAACCAGTATGCCGAGATGTTTGTAATTCATCCCCATTTCTAGCATGGGACCTAAACATACACCCAAGGACACATGTATGGTTTTTGAAGCCATTTTGGTGCACTGGAGCATGTGCTTGTAGTTCAAATTTGAATTATGTGCCTCGTAAACTCAATTAATATATGTATAAAAAGGCCAGACGAACCCTGAATAATTCAATATTTCAGCGCGAATCTCATGTTGGTCTATGTTGCCTGTAGAAGAAAAATACAAGGCGAGAAGAGGCAGCGATTGTCGTTTCGCCCACAGGGGTGACACGTTCCCTATCGGAACCACGAGGCTTCTTGCTAGAAGCTCCGGTTTGTAATAGGCGTGTACCAAAACTTGCCCCAAATTGGACAATTTTTTACCATGGCATATATGTGCCATGTCATGACACAATGCGAAGTTTCATGAATTTCGGGTGAGTTTTGGATTTACGGGGATTTAAAAACCGATATTCTCAATGTTTGAGGCCGAGCCAGTACACTGAGATGTTTGTAATTCATCCCCATTTCTTGCATGGGTCCCAAACATGCACCCAAGGACACATGTATGGTTTTTGAAGCCATTTTGGTGAACTGTATCATGTGCTTGTAGTTCAAATTTGAATTATGGACATTAAATGCCTAGAAAACAAATTAATGTATGAAAAGGCCAAACAAACCCTGAATAATTCCATATTTCAGCAGAAATCTCCTATTGGTCTATGTTGCCCATAGAAAAAAAATACAAGGCGAGATGAGGCAGCGATTGTCGTTTCGCCCACAAGGGTGACACGTTCCCTACCGGAGGCTTCTTGCGAGAAGCTCCGGTTTGTAAGAGGCTTGTACCAAAACTTGCCCCAAATTGGTCAGTTTTTTTACCATGGCATATATGTGCCATGTCATGACACCATGTAAAGTTTCATGAATTTTAGGTGAGTTTTGGATTTATGGGGATTTAAAAACCAAGATTCTCAATGTTTGAGGCCAAGCCAGGACGCTGAGATGTTTGTAATTCATCCCCATTCCTTGCATGGGACCTAAACATGCACCCAAGGACACATATATGATTTTCAACCCATTTTGGTGCACTGGAGCCTGTATTTGTAGTTCAAATTTGAATTTTGCACATTAAATGCCTAGAAAACTCTATTATAATGTATAAAAAATGCCAAACGAACCCTGAATAATTTAAAGCAGTTTTGTTCAACCCGTTGGTAAGCACTGTGCGCACGCGTCGTGCTAGCTCGCGCTTCCTTCTTTCCCAAGGTTTCCATATTAATGGTGTTATATATCCAAACACGCTACCGTTTCCCACCACTCCCCCAATCGGTTTCCCGCCACTCCCCCCAATCGGTTTCCCATCACTCCCCCCCCATTGGTTTCCCGCTTCCAGTGTCAGTGGGCATAGGAGGCTAGATGGCGACACACCGGCCATACCACAGTATACCATTCCAAGCATGCCAATCCGGCGAAGCGCCGCCGCCATCATCAACCTCCTCGACGAGGAGAACGAGCCGGACTAGGCCGGAGAGCCAGAACGGCCGTGCGCCGCTGAGCAAGAGCGGTAGCGCGCCGCCGAGCGTGAGCGGTATCATCGCACCGCAATGCTTGAGCGGACCAATGTCTACACATGTGTTCATCGCCGCCCATGGAGCGGAGCGGAGCAAGAGTGGCAAAGCGCTTCCGTGCAAGAGTGGGAGAACGCCGCCGCGCATCAGGTGTGGTGCGCCGCACTATCTGAGCAGAGCCATGTCAGCATCCTATTGACTCAACCACTCGAGAGGCCGCTTCCAGGGCTGGTAAGCATCCCGATTCCCCGCCAGGAATGGGCAGACGCCATCAGCGCCATAATTGTGCCGGACGAAGTTCACAGTGTGAGAATCCACCGCAACGACGCCAATGGGCTGGTCGATTGGCTCTTCGACCTCCTCGTCCCCCTAGGTGCCGCCAACGACGAAGCAAAGCAAAATACTCGTCACGGCTTCGAATCAACCGTCGCCGATGAAATATCCTGGGCGGAGATCGATATTGCGGTATAGCAGTTCCGCGAGCGTATCAGACACGTGGACGAAGACCTGTACCAATTCATGCTTAGCCAAGAGTTCCCGTAGGTTTAGGCCCTGTTTGTATCGGTTTTTGCTCGGTTTTCTGCAATTAACTGGGCAACTATCTTGTTCTTAATTAATGAAAATGCAAAGCTTTTGCTTCTTCCTGCTAGTTTTAAGTAGTAAAAAAATAATGTAAGTTTGAATGGAAGTGGTCCGGTATGTAAAGATTGCACACAGTTTCTAAAAGCACAAACGTGTGTGATAGTAAGGAGTAGGTCCCACACGGTGACCATCGGTAAATGCCTTAAACGCGAGGAGGCAACTCTTATCAGCAAGGGGCACTTCCCATCCGCTAGCCTTGTCAAATAGAACACACAAGTTAAGTTAGCTTGGGGCTGGAGCAGTCTAAGGATGGGTGACCGGGTGGGAAGTTGCTATATCTCAAGCTTCATTTAAGCGTCATGATGCGGTCATTACAGACATTTAGCATCTAAATGTCTTTGTAGTGACCTGTCATGTTGATTAAATAAACCTTGAGATCCTTGTTTTGAAAATTCCGAGAATGATGTTTTTTGTTATTTGTTGTTTTGAAAAATCGGAGAATGATCGCGAGATTGATCTGTGGGCCCGCCACATTCTAATTTGGAGAATGATGTTTTTTGTTATTTGTTGTTTTGAAAAATCGGAGAATGATCGAGATTGATCTGTGGGCCCGCCACATTCTATTTTGGAGAATGATGTTTTTTGTTATTTGTTGTTTTGAAAAATTGGAGAATGATCGAGATTGATCTGTGGGCCCGCCACGCTCTATCCTTTGACCCAAAACATTCGAGATCTGTGGGCCCGCACGTTCTATCCTTTGACCCACAACGTACAAGAAGTGTTTGACCATGACAGGTTCCTCTTGGTATAGGTCACGACATGTCAGACCAAATTTAGTTGGGGAACATTTGTTCGATTCCCTCCCACCGGCTCGAAGTTGGGGAACCGCGACATCATACGTAACATGGTTTCCTCGGGGTACGGTGTTCGGTTTGTAATGCAGCTGGTGCCCCATCGAAGTTGTGCACTGGGGATTTGATCACATCACACACCACCCATATATACATATATTTGGGTCGCATGCAGGGTATAGGGTCTTCTGATCGACCCCGTCTCCCATGTGCGGTTTTTAATGACATGCCTATCTGTGGGCCTAGTCTATATATATCATCCCTTTGGTCGACGGCGAGGGGGTTTGGCCATGAATGGATTCCTCCTGGTTTGTGTTACTGCGGGTCATGGTGACATGTCCGAGCAAAGTTCGAGCTCATGCGTTCTCAGGATTCCCTCCCATGCGCTCGAAATGGTGGGTTGGATCGACACCCTACGTACGTCGACGTCGTCGTTAATTACTACCTACCTTTCATGGGGGTTGTCCATTTTATGAGGTAGGTGCCACATCAAAATTGTACATTATTGGGTATTTAAAACACATCACCCTTCCAACGTACATCAACTTGGGCCCCATGCAGGTGGTGCTGGTTTTGTGGCCCCTCTCGTGCGGTTTACGGTGATGGTCCAATCTATGGGCCCGAGCGGTCTATTATATCCCTTTTTGACCGACAACAACAATGGTTGTTTGGCCAAGATAGATTCACTTGGTCCGTCTTATGGTAGGTCATGGTGACATGCATGCATGTCCGACCAAAGTATGAGTATGTGCATGCGTCCCGCCGACACAAAGTGGGGGTGGGGCAGGCACCTAGCTACGACCTTAACCCGTCATTATAGATATCCAAGGGGGCTTTCCGGTTTGCGAGGGAGGTGCCACATCAAAGTTGTGCATTGTGTATTTAACCATCACACCCTTTATTCCTACATATATTTGGCCACTTCCAGGTAGTTGTTGTCTTCTGGCCCCTCTCACCCGATCTTCGACGACGTGCCCACCCATGGGCACGCGCGTCAAAGTTGTGCATTGGGAATTTGAACATCACACACCACCCTTTTCATACATATATATTTGGGCCACATGCTGTTGTGGTTGTGTTCTTATCATCTCTCGCATTTTTTTGTTGCCAAATGGTGCTATTTAAAATAGCAAACGCCTCAGATGAAAAATTGCGTGTGAACATACGCACAACGGACACGGGTGCACTGGCTTAACCGTGTGCGATGCTCATGCCCTGTAAAATCGCCATGACTTCGCAAGCACCAGCAATGGTGAAGGGGTAATGTGTACACGATATTTAGGATGAATTCCACGTATGCGTCTGAAAATTAGGACGAACTGTGTGCGATAAACCAGCTAGCTAGTAATCTCAAAAAAAGCTACCCGCCTTGAGCAATGCAAAAAATGGTGGTTCCGCGGCTTTTCCTTATTATCATACACAATTATTATGTTTGGACCGTGTGCAATCTGGTTGCTCCCACCCCGCTTCATTTGCTTTACCCAAATTTTAGTTGCCGCGGTATTTCAACCGTCGCCCTCACTCCTCCACCACCGACCTCATAGTAAAATTCCAATAGCCGAGGCATTTGAACTGTCGCCCTCCCTCGTCCACAACCATTTCCACCCACCATTACTAAAATTTTCAGTAGCTGCGGCATATCCTCAAACACCACCCGCCCTAACCCCGCCCCCCTCCACAGTCTACACCCCCCGCTCGAACCCTAGCTCGCCGCCGCCGCCGAAGCCGCCGCCGCTGCCGCCACCAACCCCTGTCGGTCTGCCCGTGCCTCCTAGCTTAGATAAGTTCAGGTTACCCACCGATTCCCATACCCTCACTGCCCTGAGTTTTTAGATGAGGCCTGCGGTGTCCCTCCCCCCAGATCCCCATCCCCTACTACAGAGAGTCGCAGCCTAAGCCCGACCACATATCCCGGGGAGCCCGAGGAGCGTACGGCCAAAAGGAGGTCTATCATGGCCTCTCCGCCGGACGATGTCGGGGTGGCCGCCGTTCGTGCTGACCTGTCGATCCCGAAGGAACACCTCACCGCGGAAGCCGGCGAGGACGTTGACTACGTCGCCATGGCGAAGGCTTCACGTCAGCGGGCTCATGTATTACTGAATCTCAGGACAGCCGGCTTTGAGATCAAGCTCGTCGACAGCGAAGGCTTCACGCGGGCCATGTCACAGGTTAAGTGGTCCATCCCCAACGCCGCTGGTTCAACCGCCATTGATCTCTTCGAAGGCCCCACCACTGATCTCCTCCACCTCACGGTCAAGGATTTGCGATCCTTGTACGCCATCGAGCCCATTATGTCATTTCTGAAGGACACATTCTGCGGCGGTGGCTTGGGATCCTGAGGTGCCAAGTCAGATCTCATCGACGATGACCACGCGAAGGGCACCCACTACGGCTCTTCCAAGGTGAGACAGCCCATCTGCGACATCAGGGGTCGCACCCTGGGTCTGTGCTCTTCCAAGTGGAAGGATCCTGTCCATGACAAGTGAGGCAATATCCTATAATCAAATCTTACTTTTTCTAGCTAGCCAACTCATACCCATTGTTGTAGTACCTTTTGCCATGCGATGTTTTAACTATGCCGTGTTTAATTATTTCAGTTATGCAAAAATGTAATGTTCAATAGGGCTATCTGATGTTTAAGTATGAATTGTCCACTTCAGTTTCACGAATGGCTATATTTGGTTGTTTATAGTGAGTAGATGCCTTGTTTATCTATATTTGGTTGTTAGGTTGGTTGTAGTGAGCATTTCTCCAGTTTTCAAGCAGAAGCCCTGTTTATCTGTATTTGGTTGTTAGGTTGGTTGCAGTGAGCATTTGTCCAGTTTTCAAGCAGATGCCTTGTTTATCTGTATTTGCTTGTTAGGTTGGTTGCAGTGAGCCTTTGTCCAGTTTTCAAGCAGATGCCTTGTTTATCTGTATTTGCTTGTTAGCTAGGTTGGTTGCAGTGATCCTTTGTCCAGTTTTCAAGCAGGTGCCTTGTTTATCTGTATTTGCTTGTTAGGTTGGTTGCAGTGAGCCTCTGTCCAATTTTCAATGGCTATATTAGGTTGTTATAGTGAACATACATGCCTTGTTTATTTCAATTATTCACAATGTGATGTTCATTATGTGCAAGTATGAACCGTGCAGTTTGATTTCATCAATACCAGTTTGAATGGCTATATTTGGTTCCTGTTATGCCTGGTGAAGTTAACACATGCCCTTTATTTCAGTTTTACACATTTATGCGGTGTGATGTTTACGCATGAGCTATGTTCTATTCATTTTCAACAGTACCTATTTGAATTACAATATTTGGTCCCTGTTAAGCCTGTTGTACTTAACATTCCCTTCCATTTTTTAACTGATTTAACATCATGCTGAAACCAACACATTCAAGCTGTCATTTTGAGATGTTGTTGTTTACCATGGCTATATTTGGTTGATGTTAAGCCTGTAGTACTTATCACGCCTTTCCATGTACTTACGCAGGACAACAACGGGAGTGGCCAGCATTTTCCACCGAGGTTAGTTTCATCCCTTGGCTTATACTGCCTCCGTTCCATAATGTAGTGCATACAAATCCATGACCAGACACTTTTTAGCTTCTAATATGGACTTGTCGCTTGTAGGTACATATGTCCTAGGCAAAGATCCATGCCTCGACCCTTTTTGCGTATGGGGCAATGAGATATTCATGAACCAGCATCAAGTGAGGAAACTGATAAGAATTATTAGCAAAAATATACGATCGATGGCAATCAAATTATTTTTCTACGCTCTATCCAACACAATAGTGAGTTGTAGGATGGTAACTACGAACTCTGTAACCTTCTCTTTTTACTGCCCATAATGAGTTGTTAGACAACAATGTCTGCATCTTTTTCGTTTGCAGTGGTTCCCAAAGCAGTTTACTCAAGATTACCTCGCAAAGTACATGATTCGTGGACATGCAATGAAGGTTAAAGTATTTCATTGAGACTACAATGAGCATCGAGAAGTCCTAATGAAGACAGTGAAAGGTGGGCGGGCGGCCATCACAAGGGGTTGGCCTAGAGTCGTGCGCGCATTAGGCATGGAGGAGGGTACAATATGGGCATTCCACTTCACCTTCTCCAACAACCAGAATGTCTTCCACCTCTCTCTTTATAGTCTTTAGTACAACTGTGGTTCATCATTCTTTCCTTGCTGCTTCTCTAGTTCTTCAACATATGTACCTGTGCATCGAATTATTCATTCGTCCTTGAACTTGTATTTGTAATAAACATGGTTCGATATGAAATAAATGATTGCCTACTTTCATATTGAAAATCTGTTTCAATTTAAAATTAATTTTAAATGCAGGAATTAAATTAGGGATAAATTTTGATCTGCATGCCATTACACTGCAGACGGTTTGTGAAATCAAAACGTCTATGATAAACATCAAGATCAGACACGTTTCTCAGATCAATACGTGTGCGATGAAACTCTACTGCACACACGATCAGACAAGAAAAAACGTGTGAGATTGACAACAACAACGCACACAGTTCCTTCTTAATAAATGTTTGTGAATGTCACCTTATCACACACGCTAGGCAAATATGAACTGTTTATGATGTCGTGTGCATCGTAAACGTTTGCTCATAGAAGAACGCGTGTGATAGGCCTTCATCCGACACAGGTAATACGGATGAATCGTTTGGGACATTTTATACATCTCAAAGGTTTATGTACATACAAATGTGTGGGATATTCAAGCTTCACATATGGTGTACAATTGTGAACTGTTTGTGATGGTGTGAGCATCGCAAACGTGGCAGCACTGAATACCGAGTGCGATGGTAATGCGAGCACAAACGAGTACCAAGGACGGAGCGTTTGGGAAAGATCCTGGCATCGCATATGCTTAGTTCTGCGAAACGTATGCTTGCGTGCTCCCTATCGCCGTTGGTTTCTGGGTCGTGTGGGAAGACCCCCCTATCGCACACACAGGTAAGGCGACGGTTTAAAACTACGTCGTGGAAAGGGGTTAAAAACCGTTTGTATAGCAGCTCACTGTACCAGTGATAGCAACTTCAATCTCAGAACATAGTGGATACTAGGGATCAAAGCCCTAACAAATTGACTCGATTACATGATAAATCTCATCCAACCCATCACCGTCCAGCAAACCTATGGAGGAATTACTCACGCCCGGTGGTGAGCATCATGAAATTGGTGATGGAGGATGGTTGATGGTTGATGATGACGACGACGATGAATCCCCCTCTCCGGAGCCCCGAACGGACTCCAGATCAGCCCTCCCGATGAAGAACAGGAGGTGGCAGCGGCTCCGTATCGTAAAACGTGATGAAACTTCTTCTCTTATTTTTTTCTCAGGGAAAGAGAATTTATAGTGTTGGAATTAGGTCAGACGGCCGCCTGTGGGCCCCACAAGGCATCAGGGCATGCCCTAGGGGGGTCGCGCCCTATTACCTTGTGGGCAACAGGTGGCCCCTCTTCTGTTGATTCTTGCGCCAGTAATTTTTATTTATTCCATAAAAAATCTCTAAAAAGTTTCATCCAATTTCGAGAACTTTGATTTCTGCACAAAAACAACACCATGGTAGTTGTGCTGAAAACAGCGTCAGTCCGGGTTAGTTTCATTAAAAATCATGCAAATTAGAGTCCATAACAAGAGCAAAAGTGTTTGGAAAAGTAGATACAACGGAGACGTATCAACTCCCCCAAGCTTAACTCATTGCTTGTCCTCAAGCAATTCAGTTGACAAACTGAAAGTGATAAAGAAAAACTTTTACAAACTCTTTTGTTCTTGTATCCGTATATAAGCTTAAATAGTACCCAAGTTTTCAGCAAAGATCATGAACTAACCATGCTCATAATAACACTTTGGAATTATGTTTACTCATATCAATGGCGTAATCAACTAGCGAGCAATAATAACATATCTCAAATGCCAACAATTTGTCAAAACAATCATAATATAATATGATAACATGGTATCTCGCTAGCCCTTTCTGAGACCGCAAAACATAAATGCAGAGCACCTCCAAAGTTCAAGCAGTGACTAAACATTGTAATTCAGGGTAGAGGAGATCTAGTCATGATGCACACAACATTAACTATACTCAATGCATAAGAATGACAATAGTGCTCTCAGCATTGGTGCTTATAATGAGAAGGTGAGACTCAACAATAAAAGTAAAATAACATAAAAGTAAATAGATAGGCCCTTCGCAGAGGGAGGCATGGATTTGCAGAGGTGCCAGAGCTCGAAGCTTAAATCAGAGATGAAAAAATAAAATTGGGAGGTGTACTTTTCCTGTCAACGTCACGACCGAGAATTTTCAATATCTTCCATGCTAAACACATTATAGGCAGTTCCCAAGCGGAAAGGTAAAGTTTACTCCCCCTCCACCATACCAACAAAAGCCATGGCTAGTCGAATCCTCGGGTGCCCTCCATACCAACAACTTTTCGGGGGAGTTTGTTTGCATTATATATTTTCATTTTGAGCTTAGGACTTGGCATCCCAAATACCAGCCTCTCTCGTGCAATGACAAGTGAATAAACACTCATCTCGAGAATAACCCGCTTAGCATGGAAGATACTGACCACCCCCTGTCGCTCCATGAGCGGTACAGGCACACAAAACGGATGTTTATTTGAATGATTAGAGGTGGCACATGCAAATTTACTTGGAACGGAAGAGTAATACCGCATATAGGTAGATATAGTGGACTCATCTAGAACAACTTTGGTTTAAGGATTTTGGATGCACAAGCAGTATTCCCGCTTAGTACAGGCGAAGGCTAGCAAATAGATTGAGAAGCGACCGACTAGAGAGCAAAAACGGTCATGATCATGCATTGAGAATAATTAACATTGAATACTAGCATGAGTAGGATATAGACACCCTGAACATAAATATCGTGGAGGCTATGTTGGTTTTGAATCAACTACATGCATGAACATGTGCCAAGTCAAGCCACTTGAAACATTCAGAGGAGGATACCATATTAACATACTACATCATAACCATTTTAATGCATGTTGACATCCAAGATAAATCATTATCCACTCCTAGCTACTTAAGCATGGCATGAGCAACTATAGTCTCTAATTGTCATCACAAACATGTTTACTCATAATATGCTGAATCATGGATACTGAGTTAAACATATTTATAGAAACAAAAACAAGAAGAGTTCATACTAGCTTTTCCTTGCCACAGTCACTTCATCAAATCATCGTCATTATTGCCTTTCACTTGCACGACCGAATGATGTGAAAATAATAATAGTGCAAGAGTGCCATGGACTAAGCTGGAATATGCAAACATTTTATTCAAGGGAAAAGACAGGGTAATATTCACTCTTCGTTAGATCAACAATAAAGCGTATGAGAGCCACTCAACATTTTCATCGTGGTCTTCTCCCTATGATAGCTCAACGAACAGAAAAGAAATTCAGAGAAACATACTGAAATATTTTTGGAGATTTTAGTTTTTCTGAAGAAAGCAAACTAAAAGAAGAAAAACGAAAAGCGAGAAAAACTATTTACACGGGAAAGCTCCCAACAAGCAAAAGAAGAAACGAGAAATCTTTTTGGGTTTTCTTTTAATACTACAAACTAACTAAAGAGAAAGAAAAACCGAAAAGAAGCGAGAAATATTTTTGGGTTTTTGAAGTTTTTCAAACACACAAGAAGAAAGTGAAAATAAAACTAAAATGGATATACAATAAAAAAGGATGAACACCGACAACTAGAATGAATGTGTGAACATGAATGTAATGTCGGTGAGAGATACGTACTCCCCCAAGCTTAGGATTTTGGCCTAGCTTGGTCTACTGCCATGGCTGACCAGGATAATAATCGAAGTGGTAGCTCGTGGAGGCGTTCTGAGCCGCCTCCTCAGTGAGACGAGCAGCCTCAACTACCATGTTATACTCGTGCACCTCATTCTCATGAAGAAAATATATCTGTTTGTTCTGGAAATCTAAGAGGACAGGAGCAGGCAAAACAACAAACACAGAACGATATTTATCGAATATCAAGTTATAGTCATATCTGTGAGTGTTGCGCTTAATAAACTCATGGTTCTGCATTGCCTCAAAATTCAAATATTTATCAGGTAAAAGAGGATCATTGGGCCTGGGCGAGACCCCTAGCCTTGCAGCTACGCGGGAGGCATAAATTCCTCCATACAAATCACCATTACCCGAGTTGCGATGCAACCTACGTGCAACAATAGCCCCAAGATTATAATGTTTGCTACCCGTTAAAGCAGTGTGAATAAGGCTCAGGTTAGGAGCACAAAGTGCACTACAGTCTTGTTTACCAACAATGCATTTGCCATTAAAGAGTGCAAAATACCGAATAGATGGAAAGTGAATGCTTTTTATCCTAGCTTGCGTAACTCCCCTATTCTCACCATTGGAAAGGCTATTGAGAAACAATTCATATTCAGATTGCCGCGGTTCGCTAAGTGAACCCCAAAATGGAATTTTTCATGCATCACAAAACTCTTCTACAGACATGCCATAAGATCTATCATAGAGATGAAATAAAACTCTAGAAGTACGAGGGTGATACTCAAAATTTTGAGTGAATGAATGAGTAAGGTTGTAGTGCTGCGGTGGCTTATCTGCGATGAAGGCGGAGAGCTCGGTGTTGTGAATATATTGGTCAAATTCTTCCTTAATGCCTACACCTAGCATGAACTCGTTACACGGCCATCGACACGATTTTGCTTCGGCACCTCACACTGAACTTGCCCTTGGTTCCACATACGATTGACACGCTGGGCTTTCACTCGATGATGCTTCGAAGGACCTCCTCCTTGAAGAACTCCATCTGAAAAGGTTCATATTCCTACGAACAAATTTCTAAATTTTTTTGGACCACAAAAAGATGTTAACAAAACTTCGCAAGATTGATAGCAACTACTCATACAAGTGCCTAGAGGCTATATCAAGCATTCAAACTACTTAGAACTCAAGGAATTTAACATGCAAGCTCATTTTCAGTAGCACCAATAGCAACAATTTATGCAAAATATAATCCACTAAAGCAAAAGCTAATTGGAGCAATGGGAGAGTCACATACCAAGGAGCAATCCCTCAAAACAGTTTCGGAAATGGAGCTCCGAGCAAAGAGATCGAAAATCTCAGGTTTGGGAGCAAGAATATGAGAGAGAGAAAGAGCTACCACAATTTTTTCTGGAGGTAGGAGATGAGGTGGGCTGAATCGATAAGTGAGTGGGTCCCTGTGGGATCCACAAGGCATCTTGGCGTGCCCTGGGGGGTGGTCGTGCCTTGTTGCCTTGTGAGCAACAGGTGCACCCCCCTGGGTTGTTCTCAGTGCCAAAAATTCTTATATATTCCAGAAAAAGTCATGTTAAAATTTTATTGCATTCTGAGCACTTTTATTTTTGGGCCATTTTTTATTGCACGGGTAATTCAGAAAACAGGATAATCATGGCATTTTATTTTATTAAACTATAAATAACAAAGAGCAAACTAAGATTACAGAAAGTTTTGCTTACTAAATTCATCGACCACATGCCCCTCAAAAAGAATCCATTAATAAGGTTGATCAAGTCTTATTAACAAACTATTTCCGAGTAACATGAAACCGAAGAACTTTTGTATAACACTAAGTCACCTCAACGGGGATATGCATCTCCCCAACAATAAGAATTTCATATTTCCTTTTGTCAGTAGGAAGAGGAAATTCGAATCCTCCAATAGTGATTGTCAAAACCTTTTCAATACAATTGATACCATTCACAGAAGTTTGTTTCTTCGGGAAATAAACCGTATGCTCATTACCATTGACATGAAAAGTGACCTTGCTTTTATTGCAATCAATAACAGCCCCTGTAGTATTCAAAAAGGGTCTTCCAAGGATAATCGACATGTTGTCGTCCTCGGGCATATCAAGTATAACAAAGTCCGTTAAGATAGTAACATTTGCAACAACAACGGGCACATCCTCGCAAATTCCAATAGGTATAGCAGTTGATTTATCAGCCATTTGCAAAGATATTTCAGTAGGTGTGAGCTTATTCAGATCAAGTCTTCTATATAAATAGAAAGGCATAACACTAACACCGGCTCCAAAATCACATAGAGCAGTTTTAACATAACTTCTTTTAAGGGAGCATGGTATAGTAGGTATTCCCGGATCTCCTAGATTTTTAGGTACTCCGCCCTTAAAAGAATAATTTGCAAGCATGGTGGAAATTTTAGCTTCAGTTATCTTTCTTTTATTAGTGACAATATCTTTCATGTATTTAGCATAGGGAGACATTTTCAACATATCAATCAAGCGAGTGCGCAAAAAGATAGGTCTAAGCATTTCAACAAAGCGCTCAAAATCTTCCTCATCCTTGTTTTTAGATGGTTTAGAAGGAAAAGGCATAGGTTTTTGAACCCATGGTTCTCTTTTCTTTCCATGTTTTCTAGCAACAAAGTCTCTTTTATCATATCTTTTATTCTTAGGAGATGGGTTATCAACATCAACATCAGGTTCTATTTCTACATCATTATCTGGTTGAGCATCAATATGAACATCATCATTATCACTTTCATTAGCATTATCATTATCACTAGGTGTATGTTCATTACCAGATTGTGTCTCAGCATCAGAAATAGAAGCATCATTATGATTCTCAGGAGATTTTTCTATCTCAGGTTCACTAGAAGCATGCAAAGTCCTATCATTTTTCTTTTTCTTTTTCTTCTTAGATGGACTAGGCACAACAGTATTATTTCTTTGAGAGTCTTGCTCAATTCTTTTAGGATGACCTTCAGGATACAGGAGATCCTGAGTCATTCTACCTCCTCTAGTAACAACTCTAACAGCATGATCATTCATTTTATTATTCATCTCATCAAGCAAATCATTTTGTGACTTAGCTATTTGTTCTAACTGAGTCTGAACCATAGAAGCATTTAACATCATTGGCAGTTCTAAACATCAAATCACTCAAGCGATCAATCATGACTGCATTTCTTTTTAATTGATTGCTAACATATATATTGAAATTCTCTTGCTTAACAATGTAGTTATCAAATTCATCCAAGCATTGGCTAGCAGACTTATTATAGGGAATATCACTTTCATTGAATCTACGAAGAGAATTTATCTCTACTATCTATGTCGGGATATCAAGTCCATGTATTTCTTCAATAGGTGGTAGATTCTTAACATCTTCAGCCTTAATACCTTTTTCCTTCATAGATTTCTTAGCTTCTTGCATATCTTCAGGACTGAGGAATAGAATACCTCTTTTCTTCGGAGTTGGCTTAGGTGGTGGTTCAGGAAGTGTCCAATCATCAGCATTTCTCAATATATTATTTAATAGTTCTTCAGCCTGTCCAACAGTTCGTTCCCTGAAAACACAACCAGCACAACTATCTAGGTAGTCCCTAGAAGCATCGGTTAGTCCATTATAAAAGATATCAAGTATTTCATTTTTCTTAATAGGATGATCAGGCAAAGCATTAAGTAATTGGAGAAGCCTGCCCCAAGCGTGAGGGAGATTCTCTTCTTCAATTTGCACAAAGTTAAATATTTCCTGTAAGGCAGCTTGTTTCTTATGAGCAGGAAATTATTTTTCAGAGAAGTAATATATCATATCCTGGGGACTACGCACACAACCAGGAGCAAGAGTTTTAAACCATTTCTTAGCATCACCCTTTAATGGGAAAGGAAACAACTTAAGAATATAGTAATAGCGAATTTTTTCCTCATGAGCAAATAGGGTGGCAATATCATTCAACTTAGTAAGGTGTGCCACAACAGTTTCAGTTTCATAACCATGAAAAGGATCAGATTCAACCAAAGTAATTAACTCATGATCGATAGAGAATTCATAATCCTTATCGGTAAAAAGTATAGGAGATGTAGCAAACTTAGGATCATATTTCATTCTCTCCCTCATAGATTTTTCTTTCAATTCAGCAAGCAATTTTCTAACATCATCTCTATCATTACAAGCAAGAAACGCCCTAGCAGTCTCTCCATTGAAAACATAACCATCAGGTATCTTAGGCATTTCAATTCTAATAGGAGGAGTAGGCATAATAGGTGAATCATAATTTTCAAGAGTGTCGACATTTTCAATTTCTTTAGCTTTAGCAATTTGTTCATCAAGAAATTCACCAAGTGGCACAGTATCATCAAGCATAGTACTAGCATCATCAATAGTTTCATTCATAGCAGAGGTGGTATCATCAATAACTTGCAACATATCAGAATGAATAGCAGGTGGTGGTGTTGCAAGCCTACTCAAAACAGAAGGTGAATCAAGTGCGGAGCTAGATGGCAGTTCCTTACCTCCCCTCGTCTTAGAGGGAACGATCTTGGTCATAGCGTCTTTCAGATTCTTCATTGTGATCAGCAGATATAAATCCCAAGTGACTCAACAAATAGAGCTATGCTCCCCGGCAATGGTGCCAGAAAAAGGTCTTGATAACCCACAAGTATAGGGGATCGCAACAGTTTTCACGGGTATTATTTCACCCAGATTTATTGATTCGACACAAGGAGAGCCAAAGAATATTTGCGAGTATTAGCAGTTGAGTTGTCAATTCAACCACACCTGGAGAACTAAATATCTACAGCAAAGTGTTTAGTAGCACAGTAGTATGATAGTTTTGATAGCAGTAGTAACAGTAGCACAATAACAGTAACAGTAGCAGTTTTGTAGTGATTGTAACAGCAGCAGCAACGAAAGTAACTTAGCAAAGATCAATATGCGAAAAGCATAGGCATTGGATCGGTGATGGATAATAATGTTGGATGACATTCATCATATAACAGTCACAACCTAGGGTGATACACAATAGCTCCAATTCATCAATGTAATGTAGGCATGTATTCCGTATATAGTCATACATGCTTATAGTAAGAACTTGCATGACATCTTTTATCCTACCCTCCCGTGGCAGCGGGGTCCATAAGGAAATCTAAGGGATATTAAGGCCTCCTTTTAATAGAGAACCGGAACAAAGCATTAGCACTTAGTGAATACATGAACTCCTCAAACTACGGTAATCACCGGAAAGAATCCCAATTATTGTCACCTTGGGGTATGCGGATCATAACACGTAATAGGTGCATACAAATTGCAAGATAGGATCAAGAACACAAATATATTCATGAAAACATAAAGGGTTCAGATCTGAAATCATGGCACTCGGGCCCTAGTGACAAGCATTAAGCATAGCAAAGTCATAGAAACATCAATCTCAGAACATAGTGGATAGTAGGGATCAAAGCTCTAACAAATTGACTCGATTACATGATAAATCTCATCCAACCCATCACCGTCCAGCAAGCCTACGGAGGAATTACTCACGCCCGGTGGTGAGCATCATGAAATTGGTGATGGAGGATGGTTGATGATGACGACGGCGACGAATCCCCCTCTCCGGAGCCCCGAACGGACTCCAGATCAGCCCTCCCGATGAAGAACAGGAGGTGGCGGTGGCTCCGTATCGTAAAACACGATGAAACTTCTTCTCTTATTTTTTTTCTTGGGGAAAGAGAATTTATAGCGTTGGAATTAGGTCAGACGGCCGCCTGTGGGCCCCACAAGGCATCAGGGCGCGCCCTAGGGGGGGTCGCGCCCTGTTGCCTTGTGGGTAACAGGTGGCCCCTCTTTTGTTGATTCTTGCGCTAGTAATTTTTATTTATTCCATAAAAAATCTCCAAAAAGTTTCGTCCAATTCCGAGAACTTTGATTTCTGCACAAAAACAACACCATGGTAGTTCTGCTGAAAACAGCGTCAGTCCGGGTTAGTTTCATTCAAAATCATGCAAATTAGAGTCCAAAACAAGAGCAAAAGTGTTTGGAAAAGTAGATACGACGGAGACGTATCAGCTGTCTCTAATGCATAACCCCAAAATGATAGTGGCAAATTGGTAATAGACATCATAGAACGCACCATATCCAATAGAGTATGATTACGACGTTCGGACACACCATTAAGCTGTGGGGTTCCAGGTGGCGTGAGGTGTGAAACGATTCCACATTGCCTTAAATGCATACCAAACTCGTAACTCAAATATTCACCTCCACGATCAGATCGTAGAAATTTATTTTTCTTATTACGGTGATTCTCTACCTCACTCTGAAACTCCTTGAACTTTTCAAATGTTTCAGACTTGTGTTTCATTAAGTAAATATACCCATATCTACTCAAATCATCCGTGAAGGTAAGAAAATAACGATATCCACCGCGTGCTTCAACACTCATCGGACCGCATACATCGGTATGTATTATTTCCAACCAGTCACTTGCCCGCTCCATTGTTCCAGAGAACGCGGTTTTAGTCATCTTACCCTTGAGGCATGGTTCACATGTCTCAAATAATTCATAATCAAGAGATTCCAAAAGTCCATCAGCATGGAGTTTCTTCATGCGCTTTACACCAATATGACCTAAGCGGCAGTGCCACAAGTATGTGGTACTATCATCATTAACTTTGCATCTTTTGGCATGAATATTATAAACATGTGTATCACTACGATCGAGATTCAACAAGAATAAACAATTCAACAAGGGTGCATGACCATAAAAGATATTATTCATATAAATAGAACAACCATTATTCTCTGACTTAAATGAATAACCGTCTCGCAATAAACAAGATCCAGATATAATGTTCATGCTTAACGCAGGCACCAAATAACAATTATTTAGGTTCAAAACTAATCCCAAAGGTAAACATAGAGGGAGCGTGCCGACGGCGATCACATCAACCTTGGAACCATTTCCGACGCGCATCGTTACCTCGTCCTTAGCTAGTCTCCGTTTATTCCGCAGCTCCTATTTCGAGTTGCAAATATTAGCAACCGAACCAGTATCAAATACCCAGGTGCTACTATGAGCACTAGTAAGGTACACATTAATAACATGTATATCAAATATACCTTTGTTGATGTTGCCAGCCTTCTTATCTGCCAAGTACTTGGGGCAGTTCCACTTCCAGTGACCATTCCCCTTGCAATAGAAGCACTCAATCTCAGGTTTGGGTCCAGCCTTGGGTTTCTTCACGGGAGCTGCAACTAGCTTGCCATTCTTCTTAAAGTTCCCTTTCTTTCCCTTGCCTTTCTTCTTGAAACTGGTGGTCTTGTTGACCATCAACACTTGATGTTCTTTCTTGATTTCTACCTCCGCGGCCTTAAGCATCACGAAGAGCTTAGGGGTCGTCTTTTCCATCCCTTGCATGTTATAGTTCATCACAAAGCTCTTGTAGCTCGGTGGCAGTGACTGGAGAACTCTGTCAATCGCTACTTCATCTGGAAGATTAACTCCCAAATGGTTCAAGCGGTTGAAGTACCCAGACATCTTGAGTACGTGCTCACTAATGGAGCCGTTCTCCTCCATCTTGCAGCTAAAGAACTTGCCGAAGGTTTCATACCTCTCGCCCCGGGCATGAGCCTAAAATACCAATTTCAGCTCCTGGAACATCTCATATGCTCTGTGGTGCTCAAACGTCTTTGGAGCCCCGGTTCTAAGCCGTAAAGCATGGCGCACTGAACTATCGAGTAGTCATCAGAGTGTGCCTGCCAGACGTTCATAACATCTGTAGGCGACGCTTGAGGGGGTGCATCACCAAGCGGTGCATCAAGGACATAAACTTTCTGTGCAGCAGTGAGGATAATCCTCAAATTATGGACCCAGTCCGCATAGTTGCTTCCATCATCTTTCAACTTAGCTTTCTCTAGGACCGCATTAAAATTCAGGGGAGCTACAGCGCGAGCCATTGACCTACAACATTAATTTGAAAAGACACTTAGACTAAGTTCATGATAATTGGTTCTTCTAATCAAATTACTAAAGAACTCCCACTTAAATCAACATCCCTCAAGTTGTCTAAGTGTTACATGATCCAAATCAACTAACCCATGTTCGATCATCACGTGAGATGGGGCAGTCATCAATGGTGAACATCTCCATGTTGATCATATCTACTATATGACTCATGTTCGAGCTTTCGGTCCTTCGTGCTCCGAGGCCATGTCTGTACATGCTAGGCTCGTCAAGTTTAACCCCAGTATTCCGCATGTGTAAAATTGGCTTACACCCGTTGCATGCGAACGTAGTGTCTATCACACCCGATCATCACGAGGTGCTTCGAAACAACAAACTTTTGCAACGGTGCATACTTAGGGAGAACACATTTTATCTTGAAATTATGTGAAGGGATCATCTTATAATTCTACCATCGGCCTAAGAAAAATAAGATGCATAAAAAGATAAACATCACATGCAATCAATATGTGACATGATATGGCCATTATCATCTCGTGCTTTTGATCTCCATCTCCAAAGCACCGGCATGATCTCCATCGTCACCGGCGTGACACCATGATCTCCATCATCATGCCGTCATGTGGTTGTCTCTGCCAACTATTGCTTCTACGACTATTGCTAACGCATAGCGATAAAGTAAAGCAATTACATGGCGGTTAATGATTGACACGCAGGTGATACAATAAATTAAAGACAACCCTATGGCTCTTGCTGGTTGCCGTACTCATCGACATGCAAGTCGTGAACCTATTACAAAACATGATCATCTCATACATCAACATATATCACATCACGTTTTGGCCATACCACATCACAACATGCCCTGCAAAAACAAGTTAGACGTCCTCTACTTTGTTGTTGCAATTTTTACGTGGCTGCTAGGGCAAACTATAAGAACCGTTCTTATCTACGCAAAACCACAACGGTGATATACAACTTGCCTTTTAACCTTCTACAAGGACCGCCCTTGTCAAATAAGATTCAACTAAAGTGGGAGAGACACACACCCGCAAAGCCACTTTTATGCAATACAAGTTGCATGTCAGTCAGTGGAACTGGTCTCTTGTGCGAGGACAAGTAAGGTTGGTCCGAGCCGCTTCATCCCACAATACCACTGAATCCAAATAAGACAAAGGAACTAAGCAATTTGAACAACAATGCCCACAACTTCTTTGTGTTCTACTCGTGCAAATACATCTACGCATAGACCTAGCTCATGATGCCACTGATGGGGAACGTTGCATGAAAATCAAAAAAATTCCTACGAAACACCCAAGATCTAATCTAGGAGATGCATAGAAAAGAGAGGGGAGTGTGTCTACATACCCTTGTAGACCGAAAGCATTAGCGTCGTAACGCGGTTGATGTAGTCGTACTCTTCGTGATCCAATCGCGATCCAATCCGATCTAGTGCCAAACGGACGACACCTCCGAGATTAGCACACGTTTAGCTCAATGGCATCCTCTCCTTCTTGATCCAGCAAGCAAGGGGAGGAAGTAGATGAGATCAGAACCAGCACGGCGGCGTGGTGGTGGTGGCAGCAGCGGAATTCCGGCAGGGCTTCGCTAAGCGCGTATCGGAGGAGAAGTGGGAGGAGTTGGGAGCGATGGAGGGCAAGGGTGAAGTGGTGCAGCCCTGATGACCCACAAGTATAGGGGATCAATCATAGTCCTTTCGATAAGTAAGAGTGTCAAACCCAACGAGGAGCAGAAGGAAATGACAAGCGGTTTTCAGTAAGGTGTTTTCTGCAAGCACTGAAAGTAGCGGTAACGAGTAGTTTGATAGCAAGATAATCCATAACAAGTAACAAGTAACAAGTGTAACAAAAGTGCAGCAAGGTGGCCCAATCCTTTTTATAGCAAAGGACAAGCTGGAACAAACTCTTATATAAAGCAAGGCGCTCTCGAGGACACATGAGGATTTCGTCTAGTCACATTCATCATGTTTAGTTGATTCACGTTCGCTACTTTGATAATTTGATATGTGGGTGGACCAGTGCTTGGGTGCTGTTCTTACTTGAACAAGCCTCCCACTTATGATTAACCCCTCTCGCAAGCATCTGCAACTATGAAAGAAGAATTAAGATAAATCTAACCATACCATGAAACATATGGATCCAAATCAGCCCCTTACGGAATAACGCATAAACTAGGGTTTAAGCTTCTGTCACTCTAGCAACCCATCATCTACTTATTACCCCCCAATGCATTCTCCTAGGCCCAATTATTGTGAAGTGTCATGTAGTCAACGTTCACATGACACCACTAGAAGAAATACAACATACACATCATAAAATATCAAACGAATACCACCTTCACATGATTACTTATAACAAGACTTCTCCCATGTCCTCAAGAACAAAAGTAACTACTCACAAATCATATTCATGTTCAAGATCAGAGGGGTATTCAATAGCATTACAGATCTGAACATATAATCTTCCACCAAATAAACCAACTAGCATCAACTACAGAGAGTAATCAACACTACTAGCAACCCACAAGTACCAATCTGAGGTTTTGAGACAAAGATTGAATGCAAGAGATGAACTAGGGTTTGAGATGAGATGGTGCTGGTGAAGATGTTGATGAAGATTGGTCCTCCCATGATGAGAGGATCATTGGTGATGTCGATGGCTCCGATTTCCCCCTCTTGGAGGGAAGTATCCTCGACGGAATCGCTCCGCCGGAGAGCAAAATTGCTCCTGCACAAGTTCCGCCTCGAGACGGCGGCGCTTCGTCCCGAAAGTCTTCTCTATAATTTTTTTAGGGCAAATGACCTTATATAGCATAAGGAGGGGGCCGGAGGCCAGTTGTGGGCCCCACAAGGCATCAGGGCGCGCCCAGGGGGCGCGCGCCCTGTTGCCTTGTGGGCAACTGGTGGGTCCCCTCTGGTATTTCTTTTCTCCAGTATTTTTTATATATTCAATAAAAAATCTCCGTAAAATTTCAGGTCAATTGGAGCTCTGTAGAATAGGTATCTCTACTGTAGATATTTCAGGTCCAAAATTCCAGTTACCGGTATTCTCCCTCTTCATATAAATCTTGCAAATTAAGAGAGAAAAGCCATAAGAATTGCATCATAAAATGAAATAATGACCAACTACATTATAAATAACAGTAGGAAATCATGATGCAAATTGGACATATCAACTCCCCCAAGCTTAGACCTCGCTTGTCCTTAAGCGAAAGCCAAAATTGATAATCATGACCACATGTTTAGAGAGAGAGGCGTCGATAAAATAAAATACAGACATGAAGGCATGATCTTTGTTATAATAGCAATATATCCTCATAAAACTTCTCATGAAAAAGTGACAATTCATCCACAAGATAAAGTATGAACTACAAACCATATTGAAAACTAACAAACTATGATCTCAGTCACTGATGCATTTGCAATTCATCATATTATCAGAAAGAGTCTATGTAAGAGCTTTGTTTAGCAAGTTCGCATACTCAACTATCATTTAGTCTTCTATGATTGCTGACACTCACGGCATACTTATGGAGCAAAAGTTTTAGCCAGACACATATAAAGATAGTGGCTTAGAGTTTTGCCTCCCAACTTATTTACCTCAAGGGTAATGTCAACAGTAATAACTCATGATCACCTACATCCAACTGGATATATATGCCTGGATCTTTCCCCCCACATGATGCTTGCCAAGAGAGAAAATAAAAACGGAATAGAGGAGAACACTATTGACTCTTGCATAAAAGTAAATACATAAAGTAAAAGATAGGCCCTTCGCAGAGGGAAGCAGAGGTTGTCATGCGCTTTTTATTTTTGGATGTGCAAGCTTTTAATGTAAAGGAACATCACTTTATATTGCCCCTTGTGATAGCGACCTTTATTATGCAGTCTGTCGCTTTTATTTCTTCACCATCACAAGATCGTACAAAGCTTATTTTCCCTTACAATAAAAGATCATACATATTTAGGAGCAATTTTATTGCTTTTGCACCGATGACAACTTACTTGAAGGATCTTATTCAATCCATAGGTAGATATGGTGGACTCTCATGACATGAAACTAGGTTTAAGGGTTTTGGATGCACAAGTAGTATCTCTACTTAGTGCGGATTTTGGCTAGCAAAAGATAGGGGGGCAAGCACCACATGTTAGAGGATCCAAAACAATATAGCTTCTATGTGAATGTAAGCAAACATAACTCATTACGTTGTCTTCCTTGTCCAACGTCAACTGTTTGACATAGAATATTTAATGGGGGCTCACAATCACAAAAGATGTCCAAGATAGTATATTTATATGTGAGATCTCTCTTCCTTTATTACTTTTTTCATGAATTGCAACAATGACCAATGCTATGTTTGTCAACTTCCAACAAGTTTTATCAATTATACTTCTTTTATGTGAAGTCATCACTCCCCATGGGGATTAGGATATGATCTCTCTTTTTCTTTATTCTTTTTATTTTATTTGTAAGATTAGATCAACAAAAGCAAAACAACTCATCTCAACTACTCTTTATTATATAACTCTCACCCTCGATTACATAGATAGATAGATCACAAAGCAAGCACTCGAAACTAGATCATACTAAGACTTTATTCTTCTAAATCACGAAACAACTAAGGATCGAACTAAAATAGATAATTATGATAAAAGTGATGGTGATACGATACCGGGGCACCTCCCCCAAGATTGGCACAAGCCAAGGGTGGTGCCCATACCCGTGTACTCAAGTCTCCTTCTTCGATGATGGTGATGTTGCTGAGGTAGGCTTGTCCTTTAACTTCAGTAGGTACTCCAAATTTCCATTGATCCTCCGAAGGGTACAATTCTGCTCTTCTGACACAATAATTTCATGGGTAAGCGATGTATTCTGAGCACAAATTGCTTCAAAAACCTTTAGTGTATCAATTTCAGATGGGGGAAGGTTATGATAAAGAGTTTGCCATGTATCTCCCTTTTCTGGTGCTTCGCTCGTGCGTGCGGCTTGATCTTCTTCTCCTTGAATCCGGTCCTCCATGACCTTTCCTAGTCCCTCCTTCATAGCGGTATCCTCCTCTCCGGACGACCACTCATAATAGACTTCGCTGCAAGGACGTTTGTCGGGCGAAGGTTGCACAATCCGGTGCTTGGTGCGGAGCCTTCGGGGAGCCATGGCGATCTAGATTTGTCAGAAAAATAGCCCGAAACAAGAGCAGAGGAGAAACTTGCGATACGGTGGTCAAGACATACGGGAGTATATATGAAGAATTTTTATCTTGCAAAACAAGCATACGAGAGGAAAACAGAGTCGGGAAGGCACACGAGGGGCCCACAAGGCAACACAGCGCGCCCCAGGGGTGTCGCTACCTGTTGCCTTGTGACCTCCTCGTGGGTCCTCTCGGCTGTTTCTTATTTTTGTATTTTTTCTAATATTCCAAAACGGACAAAAATATTTTTTATGGAATTTTTGGAGTTGGTTTGCTTACCGTATCGCATACCTACCCCTTTTCAGGGTTCTGGAGCGTTCCAGAAGGACTCTTTGATGTGTTCCTTCGGTGTCATCATTTGAATAATTTTAGTTTCAACATTAATGGGAGTACCTGAGATATAATGCTTAATTCTTTGCCCATTCACCACTCTCGGGTTGGTGCCTTCGGAGTTGTTGATCTTGATAGCTCTGGAGCGATAAACTTCTTCGATGATATATGGCCCTTCCCATTTAGAGAGAAGTTTTCCTGCAAAGAATTTGAAACGAGAGTTGTACAATAGAACTTGCTCACCCACTTTAAATTCCCATTTTTGAATTCTTTTATCATGCCATATTTTAACTTTTTCTTTAAATAACTTGGCATTTTCATAGGCTTGGGTTCTCCATTCATCTAAAGAGCTAATATCAAATAACCTCTTTTCACCGGCAAATTTAAAATCATAATTAAGTTCTTTAATTGCCAAATAAGCTTTATGTTCTACCTCAAGAGGTAAATGACATGCTTTTCCATAGATCATTTTATACGGAGACATACCCATAGGATTTTTATAAGCAGTTCTGTAAGATCATAATGCATCATCAAGTTTCTTAGACCAATTCTTTCTAGATCTATTAACAGTCTTTTGCAAGATTAATTTTATTTCTCTATTAGTTAATTCAACTTGACCACTAGACTGAGGATGATAAGGTGATGCAATTCTATGATTAACATCATATTTATCAAGCAATTTACGGAAAACACCATGAATAAAATGTGAACCACCATCAGTCATCAAATATCTAGGGACTCCAAACCTCGGAAATATAACTTCTTTAAGCATTTTAATAGATGTGTTGTGATCAGCACCACTAGTTGGAATAGCTTCTACCCACTTAGTAAAGTAATCAACCGCAACAAGTATATGTGTATATCCATTAGAGGAAGGAAAAGGGCCCATATAATCAAAACCCCAAACATCAAATGGTTCAATTACAAGTGAATAATTCATAGGCATTTCCTGATGTCTACCAATATTACCAATTCTTTGACATTCATCACAAGAAAGGACAAACTTACGTGCATCTTTGAAGAGAGTAGGCCAATAAAAACCAGACTGTAATACCTTATGTGCAGTTCTGTCTCCCGCATGGTGTCCTCTGTATGCTCCGGAGTGACACTTCCGTAGGATTTGTTCCTGTTCATGCTCAGGTACACAACGTCTAATAATACCATCTACTCCTTCTTTAATGTGGGTCATCCCAAAAGTAATGTCTTAAATCAAAGAAGAACTTTTTCTTTTGTTGGTATGTGAAACTAGGTGGTATATCAAGGAGTGTTACGAGAAGCATTTATCACAGCTAATTGTTCATCGGGGAAATCATCATTAATAGGAAGTGGGTCATCAAGAACATTTTCCATTCTAGACAAATTATCTGCTACGGGATTCTCAGCTCCCTGTCTATCAACAATATGCAAGTCCAATTCTTGTAGCAAAAGAACCCACCTACTAAGTCTAGGTTTACCATCTTTCTTTTCTATAAGATATTTAATAGCAGCATGATCAGTGTGAATAGTAACCTTGGAATCAACAATATAGGATCTGAATTTATCACATGCAAACACAACTGCTAAAAAATCTTTCTCAGTAGTTGCATAATTTCTTTGAGCAATGTCTAGAGTCTTACTAGCATAATGAATAACATTCAATTTCTTATCAACTCTTTGGCCTAGAACGGCACCAACAGCATAATCACTAGCATCAGGTAGGTTCCAATCAGTTGGTTGAACAATAGGTGCAGATATTAAGGCTTTCTTAAGTATTTCAAAGGCTTCTACGTAATCATCATCAAAAACAAATGGAACATCTTTTTGCAAGAGATTAGTAAGAGGCCTAAAAATTTTAGAGAAGTCTTTTATAAACCTTCTATAGAAACCAGCATGACCAAGGAAACTTCTTATACCTTTGACGTCTCTAGGACATGGCATTTTCTCAATAGCATCAACTTTAGCTTTATCAACTTCAATGCCTCTCTCAGAAATTTTATGCCCAAGGACTATACCTTCATTCACCATAAAGTGGCACTTCTCCCAGTTCAAGACAAGATTAGTTTATTCACATCTCTGCAAAACTCGATTAAGGTTGCTTAAGCAATCATCAAAAGAAGTTCCGTAAATGGAGAAATCATCCATGAAAACCTCAACAATCTTTTCACAAAAGTCAGAGAATATAGCAGTCATACATCTTTGAAAGGTAGCGGGTGCATTACATAAACCAAAAGGCATACGACGATAAGCATAAGTTCCAAAAGGACAAGTAAAGGTAGTTTTCTCTTGATCTTCTTGTGATACAGGTATTTGAGAGAAACCAGAATATCAATCTAGGAAACAAAAGTGTGTATGCTTAGATAATTTTTCTAACATTTGATCAATAAAAGGCAAGGGGTAATGATCTTTCCTAGTAGCTTTATTTAATTTTCTGAAATCAATTACCATCCTATAACCACTGGTACAGTGAGCTACTATACAAATAGTTTTTAACCCCTTTCCGCGATGTAGTTTTAAACCGTCGCCTTGCCTGTGTGTGTGATAGGGGGGTCTTCCCACATGACCCAGAAACCGCAGCGATAGGGAGCACCCAAGCATACGTTTCACAGAACTAAGCGTATGCGATGGCCGCATCTTTCCCAAACGCTCCGTCCTTGCTACTCGTTTGTGCTCGCATTACCATCGCACTCGGTATTCAGTGCTACAACGTTTGCGATGCTCACCCCATCACAAATAGTTCACAATTGTACACCGTATGCGAAGCTTGAATATCCCACACATTTGTATGTACATAAACGTTTGAGATGTATAAAATGTCCCAAACGATTCATCTGTATTACCTGTGTCGGATGAAGGCCTATCGCACGCGTTCTTCTATGAGTAAATGTTTATGATGCACACGCCATCATAAACAGTTCATAATTGCCTAGCATGTGTGATAAGGTGACTTTCACAAACATTTATTAAGAAGGAACTGTGTGCGTTGTTGTTGTTAATCTCACTTGTTTTTTCTTGTCTGATCGTGTGTGCAGTAGAGTTTCATCGCACACGTACTAATCTGAGAAACGTGTCTGATCTTGATATTTATCACAGATGTTTTGCTTTCGCAAACCATGTGCAGTGTAATGGCATGCAGATCATAATTTATCCCTAATTTAATCCCTGCACTTAAAATTAATTTTAAATTGAAACAGATTTTCAATATGAAAGTAGGCAATCACTTATTTCATATTGCACCATGTTTATTACAAATACAAGTTCAAGGACGAATGAATAATTTGATGCACAGGTACATATGCTGAAGAACTAGAGAAGCAGCAAGGAAAGAATGATGAACCACAGTTGTACTAAAGACTGTAAAGAGAGAGGTCGAAGACATTCTGGTTGCTGGAGAAGGTGAAGTGGAATGCCCATATTGTGCCCTCCTCCATGCCTAATGCGCGCACGACTCTAGGCCAACCCCTTGTGATGCTCGCCCACCCACCTTTCACTGTCTTCATTAGGACTTCTCGATGCTCATTGTAGTCTCGATGAAATACTTTAACCTTCATTGGATGTCCACCAGTCATGTACTTTGCAAGGTAATCTTGAGTAAACTGCTTTGGGAACCACTGCAAACGAAAAAGATTCAGACATTGTTGTCTAACAACTCATTATGGGCAGTAAAAAGAGAAGGCTATAGAGTTCATAGTTACCATCCTACAGCTCACTGTTGTGTTGATAGAGCGTAGACAAATAATTTAATTGCCATCGATCGTATCTTTTTGCTAATAATTCTTATCAGTTTCCTCACTTGATGCTGGTTCATGAATATCTCATTGCCCCATACGCAAAAAGGGTCGAGGCGTGGATCTTTGCCTAGGACATATGTACCTACAAGCGACAAGTCAATATTAGAAGCTAAAAAGTGTTCGGCCGTGGATTTGTATGCACTACATTATGGAATGGAGGCAGTATAAGCCGAGGGATGAAACTAACCTCGGTGGAAAATGCTGGCCACTCCCGTTGTTGTCCTGTGTAAGTACATGGAAAGGCGTGATAAGTACTACAGGCTTAACATCAACCAAATATAGCCATGGTAAACAACAACATCTCAAAATGATAGCTTGAATGTGTTGGTTTCAGCATGATGTTAAATCAGTTAAAAAATGGAATGGAATGTTAAGTACAATAGGCTTAACAGGGACCAAATATTGTAATTCAAACAGGTACTGTTGAAAATGAATAGAACATAGCTCATGCTTAAACATCACACCGCATAAATGTGTAAAACTGAAATAAAGGGCATGTGTTAACTTCACCAGGCATAACAGGAACCAAATATAGCCGTTCAAACTGGTATTGATGAAATCGAACTGCACGGTTCATACTTGCACATAATGAACATCACATTGTGAATAACTGAAATAAACAAGGCATATATGCTCACTATAACAACCTAATATAGCCATTGAAAATTGGACAGAGGCTCACTGCAACCAACCTAACAAGCAAATACAGATAAACAAGGCACCTGCTTGAAAACTGGACAAAGGATCACTGCAACCAACCTAGCTAACAAGCAAATACAGATAAACAAGGCATCTGCTTGAAAACTGGACAAAGGCTCACTGCAACCAACCTAACAAGCAAATACAGATAAACAAGGCATCTGCTTGAAAACTGGACAAATGCTCACTGCAACCAACCTAACAACCAAATACAGATAAACAGGGCTTCTGCTTGAAAACTGGAGAAATGCTCACTACAACCAACCTAACAACCAAATATAGATAAACAAGGCATCTACTCACTATAAACAACCAAATATAGCCATTCGTGAAACTGAAGTGGACAATTCATACTTAAACATCAGATAGCCCTATTGAACATTACATTTTTGCATAACTGAAATAATTAAACACGGCACAGTTAAAACATCGCATGGCAAAAGCTACTACAACAATGGGTACGAGTTGGCTAGCTAGAAATAGTAAGATTTGCTTATAAGATATTGCCTCACTTGTCATGGACGGGATCCTTCCACTTGGAAGAGCACAGACCCACGGTGTGATCCCTGATGTCGCAGATGGGCTGTCTCACCTTGGAAGAGCCGTAGTGGGTGCCCTTCGCATGGTCGTGGTCGATGAGATCTGACTAGGCAGCTGAGGATCTCAAGCCACCGCTATAGAACGTGTCCTTCAGAAATGACATAATGGGCTCGATGGCGTACAAGGATCGCAAATCCTTGACCGCGAGGTGGAGGAGATCAGCGGTGGGGCCTTCGAAGAGATCGACGGCGGTTGAACCAGAGGCGTTGGGGTTGGACCACTTAACCTGTGACATGGCCCGCATGAAGCCTTCGCTGTTGACGAGCTTGATGACATAGCCGGCTGTACTGAGATTCAGTAATACGCGAGCCCGCTGAGGTGAAGCCTTCGCCATGGAGACGTAGTCAACATCCTCGCCGGCTTTCGTGGCGAGGTGTTCCTCCGGGATCGACAGGTCGACACGAATGGCGGCCACCCAGACATCGTCCGGCGGAGAGGCCATGATAGACCTCCTTTTGGCCGTACGCTCCTCGGGCTCCCTGGGATATGTGGTCGGGCTTAGGCTGCGACTCTCAGTAGTAGGGGATGGGGATCTGGGGGGAGGGACACCGCAGGCCTCATCTAAAAACTTAGGGCGGTGAGGGTATGGGAATCGGTGGGTAACCTGAACTTATCTAAGCTAGGAGGCACGAGCAGACCGGCAGGGGTTGGTGACGGCATCGGCGGTGGCGGCGAGCTAGGGTTCGAGCGGGGGGGGGAGGTGTAGACTGTGGAGGGGGGCGGGGTTAGGGCGGGTGGTGTTTGAGGATATGCCGTGGCTACTGAAAATTTTAGTAATGGTGGGTGGAGATGGTGGTGGATGAGGGAAGGCGACGGTTCAAATGCCTCGGCTACTGGAATTTTATTATGAGGTTGGTGGTGGAGGAGTGAGGGCGATGGTTGAAATACAGCGGCAACTAAAATTTTGGTAAAGGAAATGAAGCGGGGTGGGAGCAACCAGATTGCACACGGTCCAAACATAATAATTGTGTATGATAATAAGGAAAAGCCGTGGAACAACCAATTTTTGCATCGCTCAAGGCAGGTAGCTTTTTTTTGAGATTTCTAGCTAGCTGGTTTATCGCACACGGTTCATCCTAATTTTTAAACGCATACGTGGAATTCATCCTATATATCGTGTACACATTACCCCTTCACCCTTGCTGGCGCTTGCGAAGTCGTGGCGATTTTACAGGGCACGAGCTTCGCACACGGTTAAGCCAGTGCACCCGTGTCCGTTGCACGTATGTTCGCACACAGTTTTTCATCCGAGGCGCCTGCTATTTTATATAGCACCATTTGGCAACAAAAAAATGTGAGAGAGGATAAGAACACAACCACAACAACATGTGGCCCAAATAGATATGTATGAAAAGGGTGGTGTGTGATGTTCAAATTCCCAATGCACAACTTTGACGTGCGGGCCCACGGGTGGGCGCGTCGTCGAAGATCGGGTGAGAGGGGCCAGAAGACAACAACCACCTGGAAGTGGCCAAATATATGTAGGAATAAAGGGTGTGATGTTTAAATACACAATGCGCAACTTTGATGTGGCACCTCCCTCGCAAACCGGAAAGCCCCCTTGGATATCTATAATGACGGGTTAAGGTCATAGCTAGGTGCCTTCCCCACCCCCATTTCATGTTGGCAGGACGCATGCACGTACTCATACTTTGGTCGGACATGCATGCATGTCACCATGACCTACCATAAGATGGACCAAGTGAATCTATATATCTTGGCCAAACAACCATTGTTGTTGTCGGTCACAAAGGGATATAATAGACCGCTCGGGCCCATAGATTGGACCATCACCGTAAACCGCACGAGAGGGGCCACAAAACCAGCACCACCTGCATGGGGCCCAAATTGATGTACGTTGGAAGGGTGATGTGTTTTAAATACCCAATAATGTACAATTTTGTTGTGGCGCATACCTCACAAAATGGAAAACCCCCATGAAAGGTAGGTAGTAATTAAGGACGATGTCGACGTATGTAGGGTGTCGATCCAACCCACCATTTCGAGCGCATGGGAGGGAATCCTAGGAACGCACTTTGCTCGGACATTTCACCATGACCCGCGGTAACACGAACCAGGAGGAATCCATTCATGGCCAAACCCCCTCGTTGTCGGCCAAAGGGATGATATATATAGACCAGGCCCACAGATAGGCGTGTCGTTGAAAACCGCACATGGGAGACGGGGTCGATCAGAAGACCCTATACCCTGCATGCGACCCAAATATATGTATATATGGGTGGTGTGTGATGTGACCAAATCCCCAGTGCACAACTTCGATGGGGCACCAGCTGCATTACAAACCAAACACCGTACCCCGAGGAAACCATGTTACGTATGATGTCGCGGTTCCCCAACTTCGAGCCGGCGGGAGGGAATCGAACAAATGTTCCCCAACTAAATTTGGTCTGACAGGTCGTGACCTATACCAAGAGGAACCCGTCATGGTCAAACCCTTCTCATACGTTGTGGGACAAAGGATAGAACTTGCAGGCCCATAGATCTCAAATGTTGTGGGTCAAAGGATAGAACGTGGCGGGCCCACAGATCAATCTCGATCATTCTCCGATTTTTCAAAACAACAAATAACAAAAAACATCATTCTCCAAAATAGAATGTGGCGGGCCCATAGATCAATCTGGATCATTCTCTGATTTTTCAAAACAACAAATAACAAAAAACATCATTTTCCAAATTAGAACGTGGCGGGCCCACAGATCAATCTTGCGATCATTCTCTAATTTTTCAAAACAACAAATAACAGAAAACATCATTCTCGGAATTTTCAAAACAAGGATCTCAAGGTTTATTTAATCGACACGACAGGTCACTATAGAGACATTTAGATGCTAAATGTCTGTAATGACCGTCATGGTGCTTAAATGAAGCTTGAGATATAGCAACTTCCCACCCGGTCACCCATCCTTAGACTGCTCCAGCCCCAAGCTCACTTAACTTGTGTGATCTATTTGACTAGGCTAGCGGATGGGAAGCTGCCCCTTGCTAATAAGAGTTGCCTCCTCGCATTTAAGGCATTTACCGATGGTCACCGTGTGGGACCTACTCCTTACTACCGCACACGTTTGTGCTTTTAGAAACTATGTGCAATCTTTACATACCGGACCACTTCCATTCAAACTTACATTATTTTTTTACTACTTAAAACAAGCCAAAAGAAGCAAAATCTTTGCATTTTCATTAATTAAGAACAAGATAGTTGCCCAGTTAATTGCGGAAAACTGGGCGAAAACCGATACACACAGGGCCTAAACCTACGGGAACTCTTGGCTGAGCATGAATTGGTACAGGCCTTCGTCCACGCGTCTGATATGCTCGCAGAACTGCTGTACCTCAATATCGATCTCCGCCCAGGCTATTTCATCGGCGATGGTTGATTCCAAGCCACGACGAGTATTTTGCTCTGATTCGTCGTTGGCGGCACCTGGGGGCCGAGGAGGTCAAAGAGCCAATCGACCAGCCCATTGGCATCGTGGCGGCAGATTCTGGCACTGCGAACTTCGTTCGGCGCAATTATGGCGCTGACCGCGTCTGCCCATTCCTGGTGGGGAATCGGGATGCTTACCGGCCCTGGAAACGGCCTCTCGAGTGGTTGAGTCAACAGGATGCTGACACGGCTCCGCTCAGATAGTGCGGCGCACCGCACCTGATGCGCGGCAGCGTTCTCCCGCTCTTTCGTGGCAGCGCTTTGCCACTCTTGCTCTGCTCCGCTCCATGGGTGGCGACGAACACATGTGTAGACATTGGCCCGCTCAAGCACTGGGGCGCGATGATACCGCTCACGCTCAGCGGCACGCTGCCTCTCTTGCTCAGTGGCGCATGGCCGTTCTGGCTCTCCGGCCTGCTCTGGCTCGTTCTCCTCATCGAGGAGGTTGATGAAGGCGGTGGCGCTTCGCCAGATTGGCATGCTTGGAATGGTATACTGCGGTATGGCCGGTGTGTCGCCGCCTAGCCTCCTATGCCCACTGACACTGGCAGCGGGAAACCGATGGGGGGGAGGAGTGGCGGGAAACCGATTGGGGGGAGTGGCAGGAAACCGATTGGGGGAGTGGCGGGAAACGGTAGCGTGTTTGGATATATAACACCATTAATATGGAAAACTTGGGAAAGAAGGAAGCGCGAGCTAGCACGACGCATGCGCACAATGCTTACCCACGGGTTGAACAGAACTGCTTTAAATTATTCAGGGTTCGTTTGGGATTTTTTATACATTATAATAGAGTTTTCTAGGCATTTAATGTGCAAAATTCAAATTTGAACTACAAATACATGCTCCAGTGCACCAAAATGGGTTGAAAAATCATATATGTGTCCTTGGGTGCATGTTTAGGTCCCATGCAAGGAATGGGGATGAATTACAAACATCTCGACGTCCTGGCTCGGCCTCAAACATTGAGAATCTTGGTTTTTAAATCCCCATAAATCCAAAACTCACCTAAAATTCATGAAACTTTACATGGTGTCATGACATGGCACATATATGCCATGGTAAAAAAAACTGACCAATTTGGGGCAAGTTTTTGTACAAGCCTCTTACAAACCGGAGCTTCTCGCAAGAAGCCTCCGATAGGGAACGTGTCACCCTTGTGGGCGAAACGACAATCGCTGCCTCTTCTCGCCTTGTATTTTTTTTCAATGGCAACATAGACCAATAGGAGATTTGTGCTGAAATATGGAATTATTCAGGGTTTGTTTGGCCTTTTTTATACATTAATTGAGTTTTCTAGGCATTTAATGTCCATAATTCAAATTTGAACTACAAGCACATGATCCAGTGCACCAAAATGGCTTCAAAAACCATACATGTGTCCTTGGGTGCCTGTTTGAGTCCCATGCAAGAAATGGGGATGAATTACAAACATCTCAGTGCACTGGCTCGACCTCAAACATTGAGAATATCGGTTTTTAAATCCCCGTAAATCCAAAGCTCACCCAAAATTCATGAAACTTGGCATCGTGTCATGACATGGCACATATATGCCATGGTAAAAAAATTGTCCAATTTGGGGCAAGTTTTGGTACACGCCTCTTACAAACCGGAGCTTCTAGCAAGAAGCCTCGTGGTTCCGATAGGGAACGTGTCACCCCTGTGGGCGAAACGACAATTGCTGCCTCTTCTCGCCTTGTATTTTTCTTCTACAGGCAACATAGACCAACAGGAGATTCGCGCTGAAATATTGAATTATTCAGCGTTCGTCTGGCCTTTTTATACATATATTAATTGAGTTTTCTAGGCACATAATTCAAATTTGAACTACAAGCACATGCTCTAGTGCACCAAAATGGCTTCAAAAACCATACATGTGTCCTTGGGTGTATGTTTAGGTCCCATGTAAGAAATGGGGATGAATTACAAACATCTCGGCGTACTGGCTCGGCCTCAAACATTGAGAATCTCGGTTTTTAAATCCCCGTAAATCAAAAACTCACCCAAAAATTGTGAAACTTGGCATCGTGTCACGACATGTCACATGTATGCCGTGGTAAAAAATTTGTCCAATTTGGGGCAAGTTTTGGTACAAGCCTCTTACAAACCGGAGCTTCTAGCAAAAAGCATCGTGGTTCCGATAGGGAACGTGTCACCCTTGTGGGCGAAACGACAATCATCGCTGCCTCTTCTCGCCTTGTATTTTTTTCTACAGGCAACGTAGACCACGAGGAGATTCACGCTGAAATATGGAATTATTCAGGGTTCGTTTAGCCTTTTTATACATTAATTGAGTTTTCTAGGCATTTAATCTGCATAATTCAAATTTGAATTACAAGCACATGCTCTAGTGCACCAAAATGGCTTCAAATACCATACATGTGTCCTTGGGTGCATGTTTAGGTCCCATGCAAGAAATGGGAATGAATTACAAACATCTCGGCGTCCTGGCTCGGCTTCAAACATTGAGAATCTCGGTTTTTAAATCCCCGTAAATCCAAAACTCACCCGAAATTCATGAAACTTGGCATAGTGTGATTATATGGCACATATATGCCGTGGTAAAAAAATTGTCCAATTTGAGACAAGGCGCACACATTAGTAGCCAACGTAGGCATTTTGGAACAAATAGATGACACGTTAATATCGCAAATGGTTGTATTGTTTGAACCGTGGGCGTTCCACTAACCATTTACGTGCGGCCACGCGTCCCTCTTTTTATTGGAGAGTACTACCTCGGTCCTGGTTTATTGGTCCTCTTTGTATTTTGTGCAAAAATTTGACCATACTAGGTGGTGTGCGTGCAGCTGTTTGATTACACGGGTCGAGTGCGAGAAGTCCGCCGCACGGCTCGACGGGACGCGTGTGAGCAGTCCGCCGTGCAGGTTCGACGGGACCCGTGCGAGCTGTCTGCCGCGCGGGCTCACCAGGAAGCGAGCTCTTTGACCTCCACCCGCCGCCTCGCTCCCAACTTCTCCATTAATGGCAGCCGAGCATGAAGGAAGGTTCCAAGAGAAATCCTGGATCCTGGCACGGTGCCTGGGTGCGGAGACTGGATGAACCTCACCTCAATTTTGTAGCCAAGATCGTGTACACATGCTACGAGATGCACAGGCGGATCATCGACATGAGGGAGTGCCTCCTTCCTGTAGATGACAAGGGATCGAGCCACTAGCAGAGCAACAGCGGCAAGCGTCACAAGAAGAAGTAGATGATGATTAGATATGATCATTTATCCTAGTTTATTATGCATGTAATTGTTTACTTTGGTGTGTGCATATGTTATGTGTGTAGTCAGTTATGTAATTGGATGTTTAATTTGGTTATGCAATCATGTCCTTATAAGTATATATGTTGTTGTTCTGTAGACAGAGAGCGTAGATGTTGTGCAGACTGAGCAAATCACATCGCACACGGATTAAACTGCGGAACCCGTTGGTGATGATTTCATCAATCGCTGACAATTGTTTACCAGCAAGCGTTTGCCCACAACACACACGGGTTATTAGCAGGAATCATCTGTGTTGTTATCGGTCTTCCCACACATTTCTGATTACTGACCTGTTTGCCGTGTATCACACACATCTTGTTAAGTTGAACCGTTTCTGTTGTGTTGGGTAATCGCAAATAGTTCATCCGAGTGAACCGCATGCCATATATCACACACACCTTGATCTGCTTGACCGTTTCTGTTGTGTTGGGTAATCACAAACAGTTCATCCGAGTGAACTGTATGCCGTGTATCGCACACACCACGAACTGGCTGACCGTGTTTGTTGTTCTGGTATATCGCAAACAGTTCATATGGATCAACTGTATGCCACATATCGCACACGCTGACGAGGACATATACTAGGGATAGGGTAACATGCCTGACCTACAGACCCTACCCTAGGATGCCACATGCCTTATACTGGGCCCCAGGGCCAGATCAGCAGTCAGGAGTTCTGCACACTGACATCCACTCGGAGTTCAACGAACCACTCGGGAGGTAGGAGTTCACTCGACAGGCTTGTTTCACTCGGAGCACCCGACAGTCACTCTACCAGAGAAGACCAGGAGACTCTAGAAACGCAACGGTCGGGACGTGTGCTCGCCTGTATTAATTGTAATCAATGCGCCCGTTACCTGGCGCCCTTAAACCTCCTCTTTAACCCCTGGTAATGGCGGCATTCATGGGAGGGCTGGTGGACACTATATAAGCCACCCCCTGCTCCATTCCAAGGGTTCGCAATCCATTGTAACACATACACTCAAGTAATCAAGCTCCAGAAACACCGAGACGTAGGGCTGTTACCTCCACCGCTGAGGGGCCTGAACTCGTAAATCCGAGTGTAACACCTGCGCCGTAGCTAGGCTCTGCCCTCCAATTCGTACCCCTACACACTACTGTCAGACTTGCACCCACGACAGTTGGCGCCCACCGTGGGGCAGGCGTCTAGCGACTTTCCAGCGTAGTTGCAGTTTTCCCATCATCACCATGGTTTCCGGCGGCGGAGTGACTCTGGGTGGCCAGATCCATTTCGGCGTCCTCAGCTTCATCGCCGATGATTCGGCGTGGCTCCAGGAAGCCCCGCTGGATGTTGAGGCGTTGCCCGTCCACGGTGCAGCGCACTTCCGCGTGAGTGCCTTCGGCGTCCTTCTCCGACAACCGTCGACCCCGTACCAGGTGACGCCTTCACTCTCCACCACCCGTCGTCGCAAGCGCTCCGGGCGCTCACGGCTTCAGCGGTGGATCAAGCACGCGGTGGCCCTTCAGGCTGCAGCCCCGTAGATCGTGGCAATCGAGCCCGATGAACCTATCTTCGATTTGTTCGCCTCTGTGGATGAGCACTCGGAAAGCTTATCCGAGTGCGAGCGCAGCGATCCCGCTGCAGAGGTGCTGATGGCCGATTCCCCGTCCAGTCCGCCTGGGTACGGTCGCGGCGGCGCGGAGAACGGTGATCCGTCGCATGCTGATCTTGGCAGTGGCGGAGACCGTCATGACGACGAGTACGTCCCCCGACCTCTCACTCGGCAGCAGAGGAAGGAACAGCAGCGCAGGACCGAGCAGACCCTCCAGACGCCCATCGTTGGGACGACCCCCGAGGCTCAGGCTTTGGAGGCCGTGCGCCAGGCCAACTTGGCTAAGCGCAATCGTCTGGAAGCGCTCCAGAAGTCACTCGACGATCGCGCCCGCAGGCAGCATCAGCCCAATTCCAGTCGGCGGCAGCGGCAGTTGTTCTCGAATGACCAGCAGCAGAATTTCCAGGTGTTCCGCACTCCCGTTCAGAATCTGGTGGCGGCCACTCAGATAGCAGATTCCATTGAGCCGTCCCGATCCAAGGCGGGAGAGGGTCTTCGGCAGATCCGGGCCCTGCTCAAGGCGGCTGAAGAGCAGAATTCAGCGGTGTCCCAGTCGCGCCACAGGATTCACAGCAGATCCGTCAGGGCTGACACCGTCCAGTCGGCCCACAACCCGGTGTCCCCAAGGAGAAACAAACACTCGCCTCCGCGGCGAAATGACCGAGACCCCCACCGAGACCAGTACTCGGGGCAGGGTCGCAGTCGGAATACGCCTCCGTGGCGTCAAGATGATCATCGCCGTATGCAGTCCCCCCTCCGCGGGATGGCTCGTACGCGCCCCAGCCGTATGACGCCAGGCGCCCTTTCGGCAACGATCGGAGGGCCAGCCCTCCCCGCCATGGTGACGGTTATCGCCAGAGAGAGCCAGTCGACAATCGTGACCCGCAGTTCAACGCGAGATCCGTTCTCGCTCAGAACTTGGTCGACAGAGGCAGAGCTCTGAGAGATAACTTGGACAGAGATCGTCCGAGTGGAAGTGGAGCATTCATCTCTGGACCCGAGTGTTTCAGCAGAGCAATCAGGGCCGCCGAGATTCCGCCTAACTTCAGATTGGCAGCTAGAGTAAGCAAGTTCACCGGTGAGTCCAAGCCAGAAACTTGGTTAGAGGATTACCGAGTGGCTGTGCAGATTGGAGGTGGTAATGACTATGTAGCTATGAAGCATTTGCCCTTGATGCTGGAAGGGTCCGCCCGTGCCTGGCTCAACCAGCTCACTCCGGCCAGCATATACTGGCCCGAGTGTTCATCAAAACATTCGAGGGCACGTGCAAACGCCCGGCCGGAATGACTGAGCTGCAGCATTGTGTGCAGAAGCCGAATGAAACCTTGAGGGAGTACATTCAGCGGTGGACAACCTTGCATCATGTAGTGGAGAACGTCACGGAGCACCAAGCCGTCTGTGCCTTCAAGGCAGGAGTCAGATATAGGGAGCTCATCCTGAAATTTGGCCGGTCAGGGCCTTTGACCATGTGCCGAATGATGGAGATCGCCACTCGGTACGCGAACGGAGAAGAGGAAGACCGTCTCCGTAACGGCAAAGGGAAAACCAGTGAGCCCAACCCCGGAAACAGTAATCCCAGTCGGAAGCCGAAGCACAAGGCTGACGTTTCGGCTCAGGCCGAGGCTGCCGCACTGACCGGTCAAGCCAAGAACAAGGGGAAGGCTAAGGAAAAGTGGATCCCGAAGAAAAAGAGAGATCAGTCGGGCCAGGATGTCCTTGATTTTCCATGTCACATTCACACCAGAAAAGACGAGGAGGGCAATCTGATATTGCCCAAGCATACCACTCGATAGTGCACACTATTGATAGAGCAGTTCTGAGAGGGCCCGTCGAGTGAGAAGAGCCCAGAAGATGCTGATGACAGCGACAAAGATGAAGCTTTTCCCAGTGTCAACGCAACCCTGATGATCTTTGCAGATGTAGAGAGCATGAGTCGATTGAAAGTCATCAACCGGGAAGTAAACATGGCCATGCCGGCAATGACGAAGTTTCTGAATTGGTCGAAGACTCCGATCACCTTTGATCAGTCGGACCATCCGGTCTACATTGCCACCCCTGGGCGGCAGGCGCTGGTGGTCGATCCAGTCGTGGGAGGCGTCCGACTGCGCAAGGTTCTCATGGACGGTGGAAGTGGACTGAACATACTCTACGCTGACACCCTGAAGGCGATGGGCATCCCGATGTCCCGTCTCAGTGAAAGCAGTATGCAGTTCCACGGAGTGATCCCCGGCAAGAAGGCAAAGTCACTCGGGCAGATTGCCCTGGATGTAGTCTTTGGAGACGACAAGAATTTCAGGAAGGAAAGGCTGACCTTCGAAGTGGTCGACTTCCACAGTGCCTATCACGCCATCCTTGGTCGGCCAGCCTACGCACGTTTCATGGCCCGCCCATGTTATGTGTATCTTAAGCTGAAGATGCCCGGCCCCAAAAGAGTGATCACAGTCACTGGCAGTCGACAGCGCGCGGAAGAATGTTTGCAGCAGGGATCCAAGATCGCTGATCAGCAAATGGCTATGGTGGAGCTGGAGGAATACAAGAAAAACGCCGATCCGAGTGATCTGCTACGTTACAAGAAACTAGCTGCAGAGTTTGCGTTCCAGTCAGCTGGCGAGACGAAGCCTATGCACATCCATCCGGAAGATCCCAATGCAGTGCCCACCAACATCTCGACGACACTTGACAGCAAATAGGAAGAAGCGCTCATCCAGTTCCTCTGTGAGAACTGGGACATCTTCGCATGGAAACCATCCGACATGCCGGGTGTACCCAGGGAGTTGGCTGAGCACCGTTTGTGAGTCGACCGGAAGGCAAAACCTGTGAAGGAGCATCTCCGTCGATCTGCTACACAGAAGAGGAAGGCCATTGGCGAAGAAGTTGCTCGGCTCCTGGCAGCCGAGTTCATCCGTGAGATGTACCACTCCGAGTGGCTCATCAACGTCGTCATGGTTCCTAAGAAGGATAAGTCTCTCCGAATGTGCATTGATTTCAAGCACATCAATCGGGTTTGCCCCAAGGATCATTTCCCGCTCCCCCGCATAGATCAAATCGTAGATTCCACTGCGGGTTGTGAGCGATTGTCTTTTCTGGATGCGTACTCCGGGTACCACTAGATCCGACGGTATGGGCCATATGAAATAAAAACAGCTTTTATCACCCCATTCGGGTGTTTCTCCTATATCACCATGCCATTCGGTCTTAAAAATGCTGGTGCCACTTTCATGCGCATGGTGCAGAAGTGTTTGCAAAAACAGATCAATCGGAACATTGAGGCATACATGGATGACATAGTGGTCAAGTCCAGAAAAGGTTCCGACCTGCTGGCTGACCTGGCTGAAACTTTCTCAAATCTGCGGAAGTATGATATCAAGCTAAATCTAGCAAAGTGCACTTTCGGAGTTCCTAGGGGCAAGTTACTCGGTTTCCTCGTTTCCGAACGAGGGATAGATGCCAATCCTGAGAAGATTGGGGCGATTGTACGAATGAAACGTCCTGAACGTCTTCATGATGTACAAAAGCTCACGGGTTGCCTCGCAGCTCTGAGCCGATTCATCTCCCGTCTCGGTGAGAAGGCACTGCCCCTGTACTGATTGATGAAGAAGTCTGATTCGTTCGAGTGGACTGCTGAAGCACAAGCAGCGTTTGTTGAGCTAAAAGCCCTGCTTTCCACCCAGCCAGTGCTCGCCGCTCCGAACAGCAATGAGCCGTTGCTTCTGTACATCGCGGCCACTGGTCAAGTTGTCAGTACGGTCCTCACAGTCGAGCGAGAAGAATAGGGCAAAACTTACAAAGTTCAGCGCCCAGTCTATTACATTTCTGAAGTCCTGACTCCGTCCAAGCAGAGGTATCCTCATTATCAGAAGCTCGTTTATGGCATCTACCTGACCGCGGAGAAGGTAGCCCATTACTTCCAACAGCACACCGTGTCAGTCGTCAGCGACGCCCTGCTGTCTGAAATCATGAACAATCGGGATGCGACTGGTCGAGTCGCAAAGTGGGCCATCGAGCTCCTGCCCCTGGACATCAAGTTCGAGGCAAAAAAGGCGATCAAGTCCCAAGCATTAGCTGATTTCTTAGCCGAATGGACTGAACAGCAGCAGCCGACTCAGAGTCACCCGGAACACGGGACCATGTTCTTTGACAGTTCCAAGATGCTGAATCGTTCAGGAGCTGGAGTTGTGTTAGTGTCTCTGAAGGGCGATCGTCTCAGATATGTTCTGCAGATTCACTTAGATTCCTCCAACAATGAGGCCGAGTACGAAGCGCTCCTTTATGGTCTACGTATGGCCATCTCACTCGGCGTCTGGCGCCTGATGGTCTACGGGGACTCGGATCTAGTTGTGAATCAAGTGATGAAGGAATGGGATATCAGAAGCCCTGCTATGATAGGATATTGTAACGCGGTGAGAAAGTTGGAGAAAAAATTTGAGGGTCTGGAGCTGCACCACGTCCCCCGAGCCAAAAATCAAGCGGTAGATGATCTGGCAAACATTGGGTCCACTCAGAAACCTATACCCAGTAATGTGTTCCTTGAGCATCTGCATTCCCCAACGGTGAAAGAAGATCCCTTCACGGAAGAGCCCCCGCAAGCGGTCGGTCCGTCCGATCCGACTGAAGTCGAGGTCCCGACAGTCATTGATTTGGTCATGGAGATCCTGGCAATCACGCCCGACTGGACGGTGCCTTACATTGCATACCTGCTCAGACAGGAACTTCCAGAAGATGAAGCCGAGGCCCGCCAGATTGTTCGCAGGTCCAAGGCTTTTACAGTGAAGGGCGATCAGTTATACAGAAAGAGCGTCACCGGTGTGACTCAGCGCTGCATCTCTCCGGAGAAAGGTCGATTGATCCTGGAGGAGATTCACTTGGGAATTTGTGGACACCACGCATCCTCTCGGACAATCGTGGCTAAAGCTTACCGAGCCGGCTTCTTCTGGCCACGTGCCAATGAAGCTGCGCAGGAGATAGTCCAACACTGCATCGGGTGCCAGTTCTATGCAAACTTATCGCACAAGCATGCGTCTGCTCTGAAGACGATTCTACTCGTCTGGCCGTTTGCAGTCTGGGGACTTGACATGGTGGGACCCCTCCGGATAGGGGCGAGTGGATTCACCCACTTGTTGGTTGCAGTCGATAAGTTCAGTAAGTGGATCGAAGCCAAACCTATCAAGAAGCTAGACTCTCGTACAATGATCGAGTTTATGAAGGAGATAGTCTTCAGATATGGCGTGCCCCACAGCATCATCATTGACAACGACTCAAACTTTGACTCAGAAGAGTTCAGGGCGTTCTGTGCTGCCCAAGGCACTCGAGTCGACTATGCATCTGTGGCGCACCCGCAGTCGAATGGACAAGCTGAGAGAGCAAACGGACTGATCCTTCAGGGGTTAAAGCCTCGACTCATGTGCGATTTGGAGCACGCAGCCGGAGCCTGGGTCACCGAGTTACCATCAGTTCTTTGGGGCTTGAGGACGACCCCTAATCGGTCTACCAATCGTACTCCCTTCTTCTTGGTGTACGGAGCTGAAGCCGTCTTGCCGAGTGACCTGCTCCACAATTCGCCCCGAGTGGAACTATACTCCGAAGCTGAAGCAGAGCAGGCGCGGCAAGACGCAGTTGATCTCCTGGAGGAGGAGAGAGAGATGGCTCTTATCTGTTCGGCCACCTATCAGCAAGATCTATGACGTTTTCACAGCAGACACGTCAGAAATCGGACTTTTCAGGAAGGAGATGTTGTGCTCCGAGTGGATCAGCAGCGACCTCACAAGCTTGCTCCTGCGTGGGAAGGTCCTTTTGTCGTTTCAAAGGTTCTGCACAACGGAGCATATCACCTGTACAATCTTCTGAAGCACGCAGACGAGCCCCGCGCTTGGAATGCAGACTTGCTTCGACGTTTTTATACTTGATGTTGAGATGTAATGAAAGTACTCGAGTGATGTTTGATGAATAAAAGCATGACTTTTCCAGTTCCACATTGAGTTCACTCGTACGCATTCTCTGGCTTACAACCCCCAGTGGGTGTACGCCCGTCAGCTTGGCTGCGAACTAGCTTTCGCCCAAGTAAAAAACCTACTTCGAGTGAAGAGCATCCCTCTCACTCGGGGGCTTGGCTGCGAACCAGCTTTCCCCAACTTAAAAACCTACTCCGAGTGGAGAGCATCCCTCTCACTCGGGGGCTTGGCTACGAACCAGCTTTCGCCCAAGTTAAAACGCTACTCCGAGTGAAGAGCACCCCTCTCACTCGGGGGCTTGGCTGCGAACCAGCTTTCACCCAAGTTAAAAACGCTACTCCGAGTGAAGAGCATCCCTCTCACGGGGGGGCTTGGCTGCGAACCAGCTCTAGACCAAGTTAAAAACCTACTCCGAGTGAAGAGCATCCCTATCACTCGGGGGCTTGGCTGTGAACCAGCTTTCGCCCAAGTTAAAAACGCTACTCCGAGTGAAGAGCATCCCTCTCACTCGGGGGCATGGCTGCGAACCAGCTTTCGCCCAAGTTAAAAACGCTACTCCGAGTGAAGAGCATCCCTCTCACTCGGGGGCTTGGCTGCGAACCAGCTTTCGCCCAAGTTAAAAACCTACTCCGAGTGAAGAGCATCCCTCTCACTCGGGGGCTTGGCTGTGAACCAGCTTTCGCCCAAGTTAAAAATGCTACTCCGAGTGAAGAGCATGCCTCTCACTCGGGGGCTTGGCTGCGAACCAGCTTTCACCCAAGTTAAAACTCTACTCCGAGTGAAGAGCACCCCTCTCACTCGGGGGCTTGGCAGCGAACCAGCTTTCGCCCAAGTTAAAAACGCTACTCCGAGTGAAGAGCATCCCTATCACTCGGGGGCTTGGCTGCGAACCAGCTTCGCCCAAGTTAAAACGCTACTCCGAGTGAAGAGCACCCCTCTCACTCGGAGGCTTGGCTGCGAACCAGCTTTCGCCCAGGTTAAAAACGCTACTCCGAGTGAAGAGCATCCCTCTCACTCGGGGGCTTGGCTGCGAACCAGCTTTCGCCCAAGTTAAAACGCTACTCCGAGTGAAGAGCACCCCTCTCACTCGGGGGCTTGGCTGCGAACCAGCTTTCGCCCAAGTTAAAAATGCTACTCCGAGTGAAGAGCATCCCTCTCACTCGGGGGCTTGGCTGCGAACCAGCTTTCGCCCAAGTTAAAAACCTACTCCGAGTGAAGAGCATCCCTCTCACTCGGGGGCTTGGCTGCGAACCAGCTTTCGCCCAAGTTAAAAACCTACTCCGAGTGAAGAGCATCCCTCTCACTCGGGGGCTTGGCTGCGAACCATCTTTTGCCCAAGTTAAAAACGCTACTCCGAGTGAAGAGCATTCCTCTCACTCGGGGCCTTGGCTGCGAACCAGCTTTCGCCCAAGTTAAAAACCTACTCCAAGTGAAGAGCATCCCTCTCACTCGGAGGCTTAGCTGCGAACCAGCTTTCGCCTAAGTTAAAACCCACTCCAAAGACTCGAAAGAAAGCATTCAGATAACTTCAGCAGTTCAAAAGCCCGGAAGAGTTTAACGAATACAGTTCCACTCGGCATACCGAGGATAATGGGTAGGACTTAAAAGTTTTTTCTCATGCTCCAGTAGAGCTGGCTGGCTCGACGAAGGTGTCCAAGTCTATGCCGTCTGCGATCCGAGTGGCAGCCTCTATGAACGTCTCCATGGAGTCTTCAAACTTGAGTTTCTTCGTGTTGGCAACCTGGAGAGACTTCAACTTCTCTTCCTTGGCGTCCTTGCAGTGCACTCGGACGAGAGAGAGCGCCACGTCGGCCCCGCAGCGAGCAGCCGACTTCTTCCACGCTTGCACTCGGCTGGGAATCTCATTGAGGCGAGTCATCATCGCTTCCAGATCGGTGTCGAGGGTGTCTTCAGGCCATAGCTCCTTGTCGATTCTCCCGAGTGCACCCCGCAGGCGGATGATGTACCCTTGGACGTCTTCACTGCGAGATTCGACCCGCAAGACACCTAGAGCAGCCTTGTCGCCGACGAGTGACCCGGAAGGATCCAGATCCCTCTCGATTCTGTCAGTTTCCAGCTCGAAGTCTTGGCAGTACTCTGTGAACAAGAAAAGAAGAGAATTGAAGATCAGCAGGCATGAAGTTCACTCGGATAAAAGTTCACTCGGGTGTTACAGGTTACCTGCAAGCTTGGTGTACATTTCCCCCGTGAACTCTTCTATGTACCTTTCTAGAGCATTCTTCTTCTCGATCAGCTGGGTGATCTTCTCGTTCAGAGTCTTCTTCTCTTGCTCGTAGACTTCCGCCTGGGCCTTGAACTTGCTATCCCACTCAGCCTTCTGCTTCTTGAGCTCGGCCACTTCCTTCTTCGCCTCTTTGACGGCGGCCTTTAGTGACGCATTCTCTCCTTCAAGCTTCTCTAGTGAAGCCAATTTCTCTTCGGCGGCCTTGGTCTTCTCCTTCGCCACCTTTTGTGCCCCCACCAGCTCGTTGGCTTTATTCTCGAGTGCCTGCTTCATAGTTTCTAAAGAAATAGAGGTTCTGAGCCGCACTTGGAGTCGATGGTTTTCACTACGCACATCTGTTCGAGTGAAGTCACTCGGTTCAAAGAATGGAAAGGGATGAAAGCAGAGCACTCAGTAATTAAAGCTTACCTCCCATGGTCTTGAGCTCTGCCTGAGCGCGCGCTGTGTTCCTCCTCTCCACCTCCAAATCCAGTCAGAGCTGAGCCGTCTCCTTCTCCAGTGCCACGTACTGAGTCCCAAGCTCGCAAGTTTTCTGAAATACAAGTAAGAACAGATCAGTTAATGTTAAGGAATATTTTGAATGCTCGGAGATCAGCACTGCTGGAAGGAACAAGCTTGACCAATACCAGATCCTGAAGTACCCTTGGTCAGGGAGGAACAAGCTTGACCAGTACCACATCCTGAAGTACCCTCTAAAGCAATTTCTAAGTTCTAAGACTCCCGCCGACTGCCCGCAGTCGACGGCAGTCTCGGGGACTACACCCAGTGGGTTCACTCAGCATGCCCCCACTGGAACGGTATCCACTCGGAACGGTCCGCCCGATCCGAGTGACGGCCAAGCAAAAAAACAACAACAGAATAGGGTCTAAACTCTAAGACTCCCGCCGACTGCCCGCAGTCAACGACAGTCTCGGGGACTACACCCAGTGGGTGCACTCAGCGTGCCCCCACTGGAAAGTGACTCATGTTAAGCTAAAAAAAGAAGTTCTAAGACTCCCGCCGACTGCCCGCAGTCGACGGCAGTCTCGGGGACTACACCCAGTGGGTGCACTCAACGTGCCCCCACTCGAGCGGTATCCACTCGGAACGGTCCGCCCGATCCGAGTGATGGCCAAACACACAAAAAAACAACAAACAAAAGTTCTAAGACTCCCGCCGACTGCCCGCAGTCGACGGCAGTCTCAGGGACTACACCCAGTGGGTGCACTCAGCGTGCCCCCACTGGAGCAGTATCCACTCAGAACGGTCCGCCCGATCCGAGTGATGGCCAAACAAAAAACAAGAAACACCCAGTGGGTGTACCGGATATTTTCCGACTGAAATTCCTACAGAAGAAAAATGACTTGGAGATCAACTTACAAGAGTACTTACTCGAACATTCTCCTGGAGGGCAGCACTGGCATCGTATGCCAGCTTGCTAGCCGCGCACATCTCCTTGAGTCATTGAGTCATCAGCTCCGCCTGGATCATTGCCTCCTTGCTGGCTCCAGTCTGATCCTCCGGCACCTTGTACAGACTGAAGATATTGACGGGAGGAGTCGGAACCGAAGCCAGAGCAGTCGACGGAGTCGCAGCAGAACTAGCTCCAGCCTAAGAAGAAACCTGCCCCAGAGGCACGCTCACCACAGGTGCAGGGGGAACTTGAGGCGCTTCGCTCGGCGGCGTCTTCCGTGTGGTGGTCTGAGAAGTAGTCGGAGCTGCAGTCCCCTTCTCGGTATCCTTCCATGGCGGCTCTTCATCGTCGTCCCCAACATGGATGACCTCTGCAAGCGCTACGTTCACTCGACACAATCAGTCGTGGTACACAATTCAGTCAGATGAAGACAGTTCAGTCAAATTACAGACTGAAGTAAAAATGAAGTCATTGTTACCTTTTCGAGAAGTGGCCGCGTCTGCCGACTCGGCTTCGGTGCGGTCCCCATCAATCTGCATGGGAGATGTCGTCGAGGTCGCAGCACTGGTTCATAAGATTCGCTCGGTCAGAAGAATCCCGAAAGTTGACGAAGACAAAAAAGAAATGCGTGGCACTTACGTTGAGGCGACGGGCACGGTGACCTTGATCCTCGGCAGAGCCTTCCGAGGCTTGGGGGAAGCAATCTTGAGCTGCTTGGCGGTCTTCTCCGTCGGTTCCGGTGTCGACGTCCGAGTGCGCTTCGGAGACTTCGCACTCGGAGCCGCCGCCTTCCCCGAGTCGGCACTTGGATCATGAGTCTGTTTAGAGCGGCGCTCAGAGCGCAACTCTGGAGACTGGGAAGACTCGTCCTCGTCACCCCCTCCCGATTCGTCGCTTTCATCCAAGCCATCTTCCACATGACTGTCCTCGGCGCTGCCATGTTCACTTTCCACGTCCCCGGCGAGGTGTTCACCATTCGGCACAGGCGAAAGCATCTTCTGGAACTCCTGCAAGACATGAAGAGCATAAACAGCCAGTTCAGTCAGTTCACTCGGGTTATTAAGTTCACTCGGATAATTTGCGCATAAGTAATTTACTCGGAGATGCGTGCCATACCTCCAACGGTTGGTTATTGGCGTCGTAGGGCGGGATCCGTCTCGACCCTCGCGGGTTGTCGAGCATGCCGGTGATGCACTTGAGCCACTCTTTCACGGTCTTCTCGTTGATGTCCTCCGGGTGCACTCGAGTCGAGTCATCAGTGCCAGTATACTGCCACATCGGGTGAGCTCGCTCCTGCAGTGGCTGGATTCGCTGACTGAGGAAGACCTCCAGCAAATCCAAACCCGTCAACCCGCCCTGGACCAGGCTGACTACCGCAGTTACCAAGATCCCCACGTCGGTCTTCTCCTCCTTGTCCACCGTCAGTGATGGGGGCACATTGACCCTCTCGGATGTATAAGGGGGGAGACCAGTCGACGAGCCAACACAAGGGACGTCGTTGCAGTAAAACCAAGTCGACTGCCAGCCCCTAACCGAGTCGGGAAAGGTCATCATGGGAAAAGCGCTCCTACCCCGCATATGAATACCCAAGCCGCCGCACAGCTGGGTCACATGGGTTCTCTCCCCCTCGGGGTTGGCCTTTTTGACCGACTGAGAACGACACGTGATGATGTGCTTGAATAACCCCCAATGCGGCGGACAACCCAAGAAATTCTCACACAGGGAAATGAATGCGGCGAGTTACACTATGGCATTCGGAGGCAAATGGTGGAGCTGGTCACCGAAAAAGTTCAAAAAACCGCGAAAAAAGGGGTGGGGTGGCATGGAGAAACCTCACTCCACGTGGGTTGTGAGGAGCACCCGCTCCCCGGGGCACGGCGCTGGCTCGATCTCCCCTTCCTCCGGCAGCCTCCACGTCCCATCGCGGACCAGCCTGTCCACGACGAGCCCACTAATGTCGTCGACCGTGGTGGTCGGCGGAAGCCAGTCGCCTTGGATCCACCCGCGCGGGGGCACAGCTCGGGAGCTCGACGCCTTCTTCCCCTTCGCCGCCTTCTTGGCCCGCTCGAGCTTCGTCGTCTGGTCCTTCGCCATCGCCGCGGAGTACTCCGGCGCCAGAGTGGGATTGTGCATAGGGGGGTGCGTGTGATAGCCTGGCTTATTAGGGATGATAGACTACTCATATCAATAAGGAATTCCTTCTTTTCCGGGAGCCCATTCGGACATAACTCCAAAGTTAAGCGTGCTTAGCTTGGAGTAATTTCAGGATGGGTGACCGACCGGGAAGTTGTTCCCGGGTGCGCACGAGTGAGGACAAAGTGCGCAGGAAAGACTAGTATTGATCTGTGGGGCCAGTCTAGATCCCGCCAGGAGTAACGACCACCGGCGGGTGTGTCCGGGGCGTTACAGTGCGGGAGCGTAGATTGGAGGACTGGAGGAGACGATGAAGAAGGGGATATGTTTCTCTCTCCCTCTCCGACGCGGTGGCTCTTTATATCGCCGCCCGCTCCGCTCCCCATTCCGCGTCGCTGATTTGTGGGCCCGCGGATCTGCTCAAATCACGACGTCGGAGATCCAGCGGTACGTGGCGGAAAGCGGGGCGAAAATCGAGGCGTCACGCCCCACTTTCCCCACTCACTGCGCTACAACCGTTCACGCGCTCATGTCTGATTTCAAATCCCTCAAAGTCCGGAACCCAGTGATCCGGTTGCTCGCCTTTGGAGACATTCCATAAACGCTCGGATCTGTTCCCTCACTCGGATGGAGACTACTCGCTTCACTTAGATGGAGACTGCTCATTTCATTCGGAGGGAGACTGATTATTTCACTCGGACGTCATATGGTCCGGAATCCGTCAAGGTGCCGCACGAAGACAAGGGCGTCTAACGACCAGTAGGAGTTCTTGAGCGCCCCTGTAGCGCTCAACTCACCTGGGAATTCACCTTGACTCGACCCGCTTAACCTCGACCGATTCGGGGGCTAATGACGAGGACATATACTAGGGATAGGTTAACAGGCCTGACCTGCAGACCCTACCCTAGGATGCCATACGCCTTATACTGGGCCCCAGGGCCATATCAGCAGTCAGGAGTTCTGCACACTGACATCCACTCGGAGTTCAATGAACCACTCGGGAGGCAGGAGTTCACTCGACAGGCTTGTTTCACTCGGAGCACCCAACAGTCACTCGACCAGAGAAGACCAGGAGACTCCAAAAATGCAACGGTCGGGACGTGCGCTCGCCTGTATTAATTGTAATCAATGCGCCCGTTACCTGGCGCCCTTAAACCTCCTCTTTAACCCCTGGTAATGGCGGCATTCATGGGAGGGCTGGTGGAAACTATATAAGCCACCCCCTGCTCCATTCCAAGGGTTCGCAATCCATTGTAACACATACACTCAAGTAATCAAGCTCCAGAAGCACTGAGACGTAGGGCTGTTACCTCCACCGCTGAGGGGCCTGAACTCGTAAATCCGAGTGTAACACCTGCGCCATAGCTAGGCTCTGCCCTCCAATTCGTACCCCTACACACTACTGTCAGACTTGCAGCCACGACACACGCGTCACTAATCTGAATCGTTTTTTATGTCTCTGGCATCGCAAATAGTTTGTCATATTGGCAACGGTTTTTTTACGACACCGTTTGTGATTCATGCATCGCACACAGTTTGGTCGCGGGGTTTCTGATTCATGTGTCACGTTAGCGGTCGCCTGCAGTAGTGAACCGGTTACAATTCTTTGTGGGATAAGTTCATTTTTATCATTAGGAACAACGGTAATACCTCATTTCTTAGGAACACAATGAACATGACTTACCCATCTACTATCAGCTATGGGATAAATTATACCTGCCTCCAGAAGCTTTAATATTTCAGTTCTTACCACATCTTTCATTTTAGGATTTAATCTTCTTTGGTGATCAACAACGGGTTTAGCATCTGGCTCCATATGAATTTTATGCTCACATAAGGTGGGACTGATGCCCTTAAGATCATCAGAGTATATCCAATAGAAGCACAATGCTTCCTCAGAGTTTTAAGTAATCTCTTTTCTTCATGCTCTGAAAGGTTAGCGCTAATAATAACAGGGTATATCTTCTTTTCATCAAGATAAGCATATTTAAGTGTATCAGGTAATTGCTTTAATTCAAACACAGGATCACTCTTTGGTGGAACAGGGTCTCCCAAAGTTTCAACAGGCAAGTTAAGTTTAAGAATATGTGCTTTTCTAAAGAATAGTTCATCTATTTCATTTCTTTCATTCATATGCATATCATTTTCATGGTCTAGCAAGTATTGTTCTAAAGGATCAGTAGGAGGCACAACAATAGAGGCAAGACCAATAATTTCATCTTTAGTAGGTAATTCTTCATCATGAGGTTGTCTACTAAACTTAGAGAAATTAAATTCATGAGATATATCATCAAACCTAACTCTAACCTTTTCTTTAACACAATCAATTTCAGCATTAACGGTATTGAAGAAAGGTCTACCAAAAATAATGGGACAAAAATTATCTTGTTGTGAACCAAGTACTAAGAAATCAGTAGGGTATTTGATTTTACCACACAAGACTTCAACATCTCTAACAATCCCAAGTGGTGTAATAGTATCTCTGTTTGCAAGCTTAATAGTAACATCAATATCTTTAGTCTCAACAGGTGCAATATCATTCATTACTTCTTGATATAAAGAGAAAGGAATAACACTCACACTAGCACCCATATCACATAAACCATGATAGCAATGATCTCCAATCTTACCAGAAACAAGAGGCATGCCAACTACGGGCTTGTTCTTGTCCAACATGTCTCGTTTATTTCTAACGGGTTTAGCAATTCTAGCAGCTTCATCACAAAAATATATGACATGTCCATCAATATTATCAATCAAAAGATCTTTAACCATTGCAATATTAGGTTCAATGTTAATTTGTTTAGAAGGTCTAAGTGCTCTAATATTACTTTTATTAACCACAGTTGAAGCTTTAGCATGTTCCTTAATCCTAACAGGGAAAGGAGGTTTCTCAATATAAGCAGTAGGCACAACTGGATCAACATTGTAAACAATTGTTTCTTCTTTAACACTAATAGGTTCTTCATTTAATTCAATAGGTGGATGAAACTTAAACCATTTCTCCTTAGGGAGATCAACATGAGCAGCAAAATATACACAAAAAGTGGCTACTATCTCAGAGTCAAGTCCATATTTAGTACTAAACTTATGAAAAACATTAGTTTCCAAAAAAGATTTAACACAATGAAACTCAAGATTTATACCTGACTCTTTACCTTTGTCGATTTCCCAATCTTCAGAGTTGCGTTTAATTCTTTCTAGAAGATCCCATTTGAATTCAATAGCCCTCTTCATAAAGGAACCAGTAGAAGAAGTATCGAGCATGGATTGATCATTATGAGAAAGCCGAGCATAAAAGTTTTGTATAATTATTTCTCTTGAGAGCTCATGATTGGGGCATGTGTGCAACATGTACTTAAGCCTCCCCCAATCTTGAGCGATACTTTGTCCTTCACGAGGCCAAAAATTATATATATAATTCCGATCACGATGAACCAAATGCATAGGATAAAATTTCTGGTGAAATTCAAGCTTCAACCACTTCCAATCCCATGTTCCAGTATCATCCAACAGCCTATACCATGTCAATGCCTTTCCCTCCAAAGATAAAGGGAATACCTTCCTCTTAAGTCCATCTCCGGATAAACCTGCAAGCTTAAACAATCCACAAATTTCATCTATATATATCAAGTGCATATCAGGATGCGCCGTTCCATCTCTTGCATAAGGATTAGCTAGCAGTTTCTCTATCATACATGAAGGAATTTCATAATAAATATTTTCAGTAGGTTTAGTAGGTTGAGGAGCAACTCTTATTGATTCCGGTCGAGGTGAAGATACCCCGAACAAGCCCCTCAAAGGATTACTTTCCATAGTGACAAGTGACAATAAATTTCAGCACGTAATATAAATGTTTCCTTACCAAATTCCACTTACCAAAGGTGCTTCACTCCCCAGCAAAGGCACCGGAAAAGAATCTTGATGACCCACAAGTATAGGGGATTAATCGTAGTCCTTTTGATAAGTAAGAGTGTCGAACCCAATGAGGAGCAGAAGGAAATGACAAGCGGTTTTCAGTAAGGTGTTTTTTGCAAGCACTAAAAGTAGCGGTAACGAGTAGTTTGATAGCAAGATAATTCGTAACAAGTAACAAGTAACAAGAGTAACAAAAGTGCAGCAAGGTGGCCCAATACTTTTTATAGCAAAGGACAAGCCGGAACGAACTCTTATATAAAGCAAGGCGCTCTCAAGGACACATGGGAATTCCGTCTAGTCACGTTCATCATGTTTAGTTGATTCGCGTTCGCTACTTTGATAATTTGATATGTGGGTGGACCGGTGCTTGGGTGTTTTTCTTACTTGAACAAGCCTCCCACTTATGATTAACCCCTCTCGCAAGCATGTGCAACTACGAAAGAAGAATTAAGATAAATCTAACCATAGCATGAAACATATGGATCCAAATCAGCCCCTTACGGAATAACGCATAAACTAGGGTTTAAGGTTTTGTCACTCTAGCAACCCATCATCTACTTATTACTCCCCAATGCATTCTCCTAGGCCAAATTATGGTGAAGTGTCATGTAGTCGACGTTCACATGACACCACTAGAATAAATACAACATACACATCATCAAAATATCGAACGAATACCAACTTCATATGATTACTTATAACAAGACTTCTCCCATGTCCTCAAGAACAAAACTAACTACTCACAAATCATATTCATGTTCAAGATTAGAGGGGTATTGAATAGCATTAAGGATCTCAACATATAATCTTCCACCAAATAAACCAACTAGCATCAACTACAGAGAGTAATCAACACTACTAGCAACCCACAGGTACCAATCTGAGGTTTTGAGACAAAGATTGAATACAAGAGATGAACTAGGGTTTGAGATGAGATGGTGCTAGAGAAGATGTTAATGAAGATTGGTCCTCCCATGATGAGAGGATCGTTGGTGATGTCGATGGCTCCGATTTCCCCCTCCTAGAGGGAAGTATCCTTGGCGGAATCGCTCCGCCGGAGAGCAAAATTGCTCCTGCCCAGGTTCCACCTCGAGATGGTGGCGCTTGTCCTGAAAGTCTTCTCTATATTTTTTAGGGCAAATGACCTTATATAGCAAAAGGAGGGGGCCGGAGGCCTGCTGTGGGCCCCGCAAGGCATCACGGCACGCCTTGTTGCCTTGTGGGCAACTGGTGGGTCCCCTCTGGTATTTCTTTTCTCCAATATTTTTTATATATTCAATAAAAAATCTCCGTAAAATTTTAGGTCAATTGGAGCTCTGTAGAATAGGTATCTCTGTTGTAGCTATTTCAGGTCCAAAATTCCAGTTGCCGGTATTCTCCCTCTTCATATAAATCTTGCGAATTAAGAGAGAAAAGGCATAAGAATTGCATCATAAAGTGAAATAATGACCAAATACATTATAAATGACAGTAGGAAATCATGATGCAAATTGGACTATCAGCCCCCCGCGCCCAAGGGAGGGGGCGGCGAACCTAGGGGGTGGCTTGCCCACCAAGTCAGGTGGGGCGCCTCCCACCCCTAGGGTTTGCCCACCCTTGGCGCATGGGCCTAGTGGGAGGCTGGTGCGCCTGGCCCAACTAGGCCAGGGTGCCCCCCTACGGCACACGTGGGCCGCCGGGGCTGGTGGACCCCCCCGGTGGACCCCCGGAACCCTTCGGTGACTCCGGTACACTGCCGACATGCCCCTGAACCTTTCCGGTGACCAAAATAGGACTTCCCATATATAAATATTTACCTCCGGACCATTCCGGAGCTCCTCGTGATATCCGGGATCTCATCCGGGACTCCGAACAACCTTCAGACTTTCCACTGCTAATATCTCAATGCTACCCTAGCGCTACTGAGCGTTAAGCGTCCGACCCTACGGGTTCGAGAACATGTAGACATGACTGAGACTCCTCTCTTCTTAATAACCAATAGCAGGACATGGATGCCCATATTTATTCCTACACATTCAACGAAGATCTTTATCAGTTGAACCACGATGTTGAGGATTCAGTTAATCCCGTATGCAATTCCCTTTGTCCAGCGATATGTTACTTGCCCGAGATTCGATCGTCGGTATCTCCATACCTAGTTCAATCTCCCGGCAAGTATCTTTAGTTGTTCCGTAATAGAAGATCCCGTGACTATCTCATTAGCCACATTGCTTGGAAGCTCTTTACGATGTTGTATTACCGAGAGGGCTGATGTCTACTATGCAACTTTATTCTTGTAGACTCGTGTTGGGCCTCCAAACGCAGAGTTTTGTAGGACAGCGGCAATTTTCCCTCAAGTGGATGACCTAAGGTTTATCAATCCGTGGGAGGCGTAGGATGAAGATGGTCTCTCTCAAACAACCCTGCAATCAAATACAAGAAATCTCTTGTGTCCCCAACACACCTAATACAATGGTAAATTGTATAGGTGCACTAGTTCGGCGAAGAGATGGTAATGCAAGTGTAGTATGGATAGTAGATATAAGTTTTTATAATCTAAAAATAAAAAAAACAGCAAGGTAGCAAGTAACAAAAGTGAGCACAAACGGTATTGCAATGCTTAAAAACAAGGCCTCGGGTTCATACTTTCACTAGTGCAATCTCTCAACAATGCTAAAATAATTGGATCATATAACAATCCCTCAACGTGCGACAAAGAATCACTCCAAAGTTCCTATTCGCGGAGAACATAAGATAGAAATTGTTGTAGGGTACGAAACCACCTCAAAGTTATTCTTTCTGATCAATCTATTGAGCTATTCCTATAGGTGCCACAAATAGCCCTAGAGTTCGTAGTAAAATAACACCATATGATACGCATCAACTAACTCTAATGTCACCTAGATACTCCAATGTCACCACAAGTATCCGTGAGTCAATTATACGATACGCATCAAACAACTTTGGATTCATAATATTCAATCCACACAAAGAACTTCAAAGAGTGTCCCAAGATTTCTACCGGAGAAAGTAGGACGAAAACGTGCATCAACCCCTATTCATAGATTACCCCAATGTCACCTCGGGAATCCGTGAGTTGAGTGCCAAAACATATATCAAGTGAATCAATATAATACCCCATTGTCACCACGAGTATTCATATGCAAGACATACATCAAGTGTTCTCAAATCCAACAAGGTATTCAATCCGATAATAGTGAAACCTCAAAGGTAAAAACTCAATTCATCACAACACGATAGAGAAGGAGAAACACCATATGATCCAACTATATTAACAAAGCTCGCGGTACATCAAGATCATGCCAAATCAAGAACACGAGAGAGAGAGAGAGAGAGAGATCAAACACATAGCTACTAGTACATACCCTCAGCCCCGAGGGTGAACTACTCCCTCCTCATCATGGAGACCGCCGGGATGATGAAGATGGCCTCCGGTGATGATTCCCCCCTTCGGCGGGGTGCCAGAAAAGGGCTCTAGATGGGATCTCCTTGGTACAGAGGCTTGCGGCGGCGTAAAAATTCATCTAGGTTAGCTTTCGGGGGTTTCTGAATATATATGATTTTTCAGCGTTGGAATCACGCAAAGAGGTGCCACAGGGGGCCCACGAGGCACCAGGGCGCGCCTGGGGGTGGCGCGCCCTGGTGACTTGTGGGGCCCCTGTGGGTCTTCTGCTGCTCCCCCGAAGCTTCCTGGGTCTGTTTCCTTCCAGAAAAAATCGTCAAAAAGTTTCGCTGCATTTGGATTTCATTTGATATGGATTTTCTGGAAAACCAAAAACAAGCAGAAAACAGCAACTGACACTGGGCACTAGGTCAATATGTTAGTCCATATAAATCATATAAAAGCCATATAAAAGTGTACCAAAATCATACAAAACTATAATAAACATGGCATGAATACTTCATAAATTATAGATACGTTGGAGACGTATCAAGGGCCCATAGATATCTCTCCGTCATACGGAGCGACAAATCCCAGTCTTGATCCATGCAACCCAACAGACACCTTCAGAGATACCTGTAGAGCACATTTATCATCACCCAGCTACGAAGTGACATTTGATAGCACACAAGGCATTCCTCTAGTATCCGGGAGTGACATGATCTCATGGTCTAAGGAAGAGATACTTGACATGAAGACAGCTGCAGCAAATAACTAAACGATCTGATGCTAAGCTTACGGTTGGGTCTTGTCCATCACATCATTCTCCTAATGATGTGATCCCGTTATCAAATGACAACTCATGTCTATGGTTAGGAAACCTTAACCATCTTTCATCAACGAGCTAGTCTAGTAGAGGCTCACTAGGGACACGGTGTTGTCTATGTATTCACACATGTATTTAAGTTTTCGGTTAATACAATTCTAGCATGAATAATAAACATTTATCATGAACAAGGAAATATGATAATAACCAATTTATTATTACCTCTAGGGCATATTTCCAACATAATCATGTGATGTTGGTTTTCGTGCAATGTTTTGATGATGTGTTGTGTTGTTCTTCCTCTAGTGGCGCCGTGTGAACATCGACTACATGACACTTCACCATGCTTGGGCCTAGGGGAAGGCATTGTGGAATAAGTTTGTAGATGATGGGTTGCGGGAGTGACAGAAACCTAAACCCCAGTTTATGAGTTGTTCCGTAAGGGGTTGTTTTGGATTCATATGTTTCGTGCTACGATTAGATTTATCTTAATTTTTCTCTTGTACTTGAGGATGCTTGCGAGAGGGGGTAATCATAAGTAGGTTGTTTGTTCAAGTAAGAACAACACCATAGCTCCGGTCCACCAACATGACAACTTATCAAAGCAATGAACGCGAGTCAATCAATCATAGTGAAAGTAACTAGACGAAATTCCCGTGTGTCCTCGAGAATGATTTAATCCCTATAAGAAGTACTTCCGGCTTGTCCTTAGCGATAATAAGGATTGGGCCACCTTGATGCACCATGTTACTTTTGTTACTTGTCACTTGTTACCAATTATCTTGCTGTCAAACTATCCTACAACACTTGCAGAGAATACCTTGCTAAAAACCGCTTATCGATTCCTTCTGCTCCTCGTTGGGTTCGACACTCTTACTTATCAAAAGGACTATGATTGATCCCCTATACTTGTGGTTCATCATGGCCACGCACCCACATTCTCCCATCTCGAGCACATGCACATCCCCGCGAGCTTGTCCTATAAAAACCCCGCTAGCTCCTCCTCATTTTTCCCCAAAAACCTAGCCACATCGCCGTTAGGCCATCGGCGAATCAACCCATCCCGTCCGCCTCTGTCACCTTCGCCGCTAGCCAAACTCCGGCGACACCAAAGCCCCACTCGACCATCCCATTCCAACAGCAGCCTTACAACCACCCAGCGCATTGGCCATACATCTTCCGCACCTCCTGCGCATCCTGAAGCACCAAGTCCACCGACAACTGAAGCTCGCCACCGCCCCGTCGACCTCTCTGGTGAGGTGAGTGATGGTGCAGAAAACTATCAGATCCCTTAGTAGGGTACGTTGCGTAGCTGGAAGTCACAGATAGGAGGTCAGGCGGGGGTTACCTAGGTTCGGGCCTCCATGGTGGAGTAACACCCTACGTCCTGCTTGCTATTGTTTATTGATGGTGGGTATACCCCGTGCGAGGGGTTACATAGAGATGTATTAGTGTACCAAGAGTTGTTTCTACGAGAGTATATGGGAATGAGAGCCTCCTAGCCTCCCCTTATATACATGATGGAGGCTAGGGTTTTACAAGGAGAGATCCAATATATGTCACCGCCGTCATCATTTTGGAGATCAAGATGTTCCAGGGACGTCTATCCCTTCCTCCGGGCTCCCTCGTGTCGTTGGATATAAGGTGGGCCTTGTGGGCCTACTGGCAGGCCTGCTGCCGAGCTCCTTGCTGATGAGCCACCCCCGGTGTATGACACCGTCAATGAGCATGCTTCTCACCCTAAGACCTTGTCCATTGCGCTCGCAGTGAATAGGCACACTTTCCTGACCAATGCGTGTTGGGAATATGCACTAGAGGTAATAATTAAGTTGTTATTATCATATTTCCTTGGTCATGATAAATGTTTATTATCCATGTTATAATTGTATTGACCAGAAACTCAGATACATGTGTGGATACATAAAAAAACACCGTGTCCCTAGTGAGCCTCTACTAGACTAGCTCGTTGATTAAAGATGGTTAAGGTTTCCTAACCATAGACATGAGTTGTCATTTAATAATAGGATCACATCATTAGGAGAATGATGTGATGGACAGACCCAACCGTAACCTTAGCATCTGATCGTGTCACTTAGTTTAATTGCTACATCTTTCTTCATGTCAAGTATCTATTCCTTAGACCATGAGATCGTGCCACTCGTAACACCGGAAGAATACTTTGTGGGTATCAAATGTCACTTTGTAATTGGGTGATCATAAAGGTGCTCTACAGGTTTCTCCGAAAGTGTTTGTTGGGTTACATGGATTGAGACTGGGATTTGTCAGTCCGTGTGATAGAGAGATATCTCTGGGCCCTCTCGATAATACAACATCATGAGTAGCTTGTGTCGGGCCCATGGAACCCGGGGTATCCAGGCCCGTCTGCCTTTGGCCCAGGGCGCAACGCCTGGCATGGGCCCAGCAGGCCGTCATCACCAAGCACCTCACCAAGACCCCTCATGAGGCCCTGGCCTCCTGAGGACCCCTCCTCAGGGAGTGGCAAGCAAAGCTCAGCATCACCATCAACGGCCTCGCGAGGTCCTCTCGCGAGGCGACCTCCTGAGGCGGCCTCCCGAGGCCCCTTCTCGCACGCGCTCAAGACGAAGGCCATTCGGCGTTGCCGCGCGGTCTGGGGCCCATCACGTGGGTGACGCGCGCGGCGACGAGCAGCGGCAGAGGCCGCACCAGCAGGCGCGGATGAAGACGGTTTCCTCTTTTGTGTTGAGGGAGCAGGGCCAGCTATCTACTCCCCAAAGCAACCCCAAAGGTTGCCCGATCGGCGAAGGAAGACCAAGACGGCGGGCGCGCAGGACGGAGGTCGTCACCGAGCCCACCGGCGCGTCATGGATCACGCTTTGGCAGGCGAAGACCGCCTTTAGTCAGGATAGCCTGAGCGCTTGTCCCCTTTCAAAAACCCGCCAAGTGTGGCAACCCTTCCCGCCTAAGTTTCAAGGGGGAAGAGGACCAAGGCGGGTATAAGGGGGCAGAGCTGCCGTTGTAGAGGGGATCGGTTCTGGTTCCCGTCATCCCCAACCTTGTACTCTCTATCTCTCTCTCTCACCAGAGCAATACCAACCAAGCAGGAGTAGGGTCTTACACCGCAAGTTGCCCGAACCTGGGTAAACCGCTGAGTCCACGGTCCGTTCCCCGCTAGCGCGCTCTCGCCGTAGCCTCGCCGCCGCTTAGCCGTGGTAGGAGACGAAGTGGTAGAACGAGCTCACCCCAGTGTTCGAACCTTTGGGTCCCCGGAGCCCGACTTCCGACATTTGGCGCGCCAGGTAGGGGTGCGCTACTGTACTTTTGCTCCGCCCTCCGCTCCACCAACCCCATGGCCGACGCGCGTCGCGAGCGCGCCGAGTGCAGGGCTGGCCGTGTGGCTCAGACGGAGCCGGTGGCCCGCGGCAACCGCCGCCACCCCGACGCTGAGGCTGCCGCCGCCACAGACCCCGCTGCCCGCGAGCGGCAGGACTCCTCTCTGCACCCTTCCGTGCAGGCGAACGGCCACACCGCCACGGCCACCTCCCTCATCCACCGTGGGCCGCCGAACCCGCAGGCCGCGCTGCTCATGGCATGCGAGCTGCTCCGCTACCGTTCGGCTGATGCCGGCTACGACGCCTGGCTTGGTCGCACCGCCGAGCTCGTCAACGCCGCCGGGGACGCTCCGGCGACTTCCCACTCGCTCCGCCCTCCGCCGTCCCGCGCTGGGGACCTGGCGCACGGCGCTCCCCCACCTCCTCCTCTACACGACGAGCAAGGCGGGCCCCAGCGCAACGCGCAGGCTCATGACCCGTCCTGCGGCGCCTCCTCACCGATCCGAGACGAGGCCAGCTGCCAGATCATCCGCCGCGCGCACCCTGATGCGCGAGTGCTCCTTGAGCAGCAGCGCCAGCGCCAGGACCAGGCCGTTCAAGATGTTGCGGCTGCTGGGCGTCAAAACCGTGCCGCCCTCGCTGGCGGCGTCCCTTCAAGCGGTGTGGGTTGCCGTGCCTTTACCCGCGAGCTGCGTCGCGTGGTCTGGCCCACGAAGTTCAAGCCCGAGTTGCCTCCACACTACGACGGCACCCCCAATCCCGCGGAGTTCCTTCAGCTCTACGCGTTGAGCGTCGAGGCGGCGAACGGCGATGACAAGGTCATGGCGAACTGGTTCCCTATGGCCCTCAAGGACGGCCCGCGCTCCTGGCTCATGAACCTCCCCGAAGCGTCCATCTCATCATGGGCCGAGCTCTGCAGCCAGTTCATTGCCAACTTCAAGGGCACTCAGGACTGCTCCCTCACCGTCAACGACCTGCGGCGCGTGCGACAGCGCCCAGATGAGACCCTCTGCAAGTACATCCAGCGCTTCAGCCAGGTGCGCAACAAGATCCCGCGCGCCTCCGACGCCGCCGTCATCTCCGCCTTCTCCACCGGCGTCACGGACGTCAAGATGCGCGAGAAGCTTGCCATCAACGGTGAGCTCGACTCCGTGGTTGAGCTGCTCGACCTCGCCGACAAGTGCCCCAAGGCTGAGGAAGGCCGCCTCTTCATCCACAACGACCCCGACGCGGCGCTAGATGCCGCCAAGACCAAGAGCAAGGACGTCAATCATAAGGCCCTACCGTGCTCGCGGCGGAGCCCGAGCAGAAGCGCGGTCGTGACCACGACGAGCCCAGGAAAGACAGCTGGTCGGTCTGTGCCTTCCACAACGTGCGCTCCCATAGCACCGAAGACTGTCAGGAGCTCAAGCTGCTCCGCGACGAGCGTCAAAGCCGCCGAGACGACCGCAATTGCCGCGGCGCCGGCCATGGAGGTGGCCGCGGCGGCAACCGTTGGGACGGCCGCAATGGCAACGGAAACTTCCACCAGGGTTGGCGCGACCAGCCTCGTGAGGCCGACTGGCGCGACCGGCCTCGTGAGGCCGCCTGGCGCGACCAACCTCGTGAGGTGAATCCTCAGGCCGATGCCGCTCTTCCGCCGCTGCCGCCGCCACCCCGAAGGAACAACGTCAACCAGCCTGACGAGGGCGCTGGGGGCTACCAGGAGCCTCGCGGGGTCGCCTGCATCCTTGGCGGGTCCCAAGCCCCCGCGTCCATCCTCCACTTCAAGCAACTCTCTCGCGAGGTGTATGCCACCCTCCCGAGGCCCGAGGCCGCGCGGCCCCTCAAGTGGTCGCAGTACGCCATCACCTTCGACTCCAAGGACCACCCCAAGTCCACGGCCTCCGCAGGCGCGCTCCCCATGCTGTGCACTCCCACCATCAGCAACGTCGCGGTCACCAAGACCCTCATCGACGGGGGTGCCGGCCTCAACGTGATCTCCATCGAGACCTTCGAGACGCTCCAGGTGCCCTACGACCAGCTGATGCCGACCAGGCCCTTCTCCGGAGTGACCGATGGCTCCACCATCCCATTGGGGTAAGTGCGCCTCCCCGTCACCTTCGGCACCCGCAAGAACTACCACACCGAGCTCATCGACTTCGACGTGGCGCACATCGGCCTGCCTTACAATGCCATCTTGGGCTACCCAGCTCTCACCAAGTTCATGGCGGCCACCCATCACGCCTACAACGTCCTTAAGATGCCCGGCTGCAGCGGCATCATCACCGTCGCCTGCGACGAGAAGGACGCGGCCAGCACCCTCGAGCGTGCCTACAAGGCCGCCGCCGTCTCGTACCCGACCGATGAGGACGCGGCTGAGCTTCCTGAGGCCGCGCCTGCGAAGAAGAAGCAGCTGTTCTATCAGGACCGCGCCGAGACGAAGAAGGTGTCGGTGGATGGCAGCGGCTCCGGCCCTGCCTTCACCATCGGCACAGGCCTCCCTCCTGCATAGGAAAGCGCGCTCGTCACCTTCCTTCGGGCAAACTCGGATGTTTTCGCCTGGAAAGCATCTGACTTGTCCGGTGTGCCGAGGGAGGTGATCGAGCACCACTTAGCGGTGTGCCCCAATGCGCGCCCCGTCAAGCAGAAAGTATGGCGCCAGGCGCCAGAGAAGCAAGATCTCATCGTCAAGGAAGTTTAGAAGCTCCAGGAAGCTGGGGTCGTTCGTGAGGTGCGCCATCCCGAATGGCTCGCCAACCCGGTTGTCGTCCCCAAGAAGGGCGGCAAGGAGCGCATGTGTGTCGACTTCACCAGCCTCAACAAGATCTGCCCTCAGGACCCCTTCTAGCTGCCGCGATTCGGCCAGGGCGTTGGCCCCACCATCGGCGGCATGCGCATGCCCTTCGGGCTGAGGAACGCCGGCGCCTCTTTCCAGAGGCTGGCACCCTTCGTGCCAGGGCCTCGCGGGCCCCCTGCTCCTCGCGAGCCCCCGGGCCCTCGCGAGCCCCCTCGCCCCGGAGGAGCAGACTCCCTTGGCGCGCCTTGCCAGGCGGTCTGACGCCACCCCAGCGCAGTCCCGCCAGGCGCGCTCGACGTGTCGCCCTGCGCGGCCCACGCGCCTCGCCACGCCTCCCGTGCCTCGCTCCCGAAACTCTATCCTTTTGGTTGTGTAACGAATTTTGCTGATTTCACCCTAATGAGTTATCTTACCTGCTTAATTGTCTGTTAAGTTCGAAGCCGACCGGAGAGCGCCACACGCTCGCGACCCCTCCCCTGGCCGATCCCGTGAGCGGGGGCTACAGGCACGGTGCCTGTGCTCGGGTCCGTCCCTGCAGTGCCGCCAAATCCAAGCGACTGAGCTCTGGCTCGCGGGCCTGCTCCCGTGCACGTCACCTCACCAAGGTCCTTGGTGCCTTACCTCCTCATGCAACAGCCACGGGCGAGTTGGCAAGCGCGTGCCGCTTCCCCCCCCCCCCGTCGTGAAATCTGTTGGCATGCAGTCCCCCAGGAGGCGAGCTGTGCGAGGACCTCGCGGGCAGCCTCTCGTGAGCCGGCCTCGTGAGGTGGAGACTCTTCGAATGCCGAGCCTCATGAGCACGCCTCGCGGGCTGTGTCGGCTCCTCGTGAGTTGTGGCTCGCCCGACACTGCTCTTCGCCAAAAGCTAAGTCCGACTACCTCGCGAGACACCCTCGCAGTCACTCAAACTCTCTCCCCTCGCGATCCCGCTGGGCGCTAGCGTTTTTCTTCTGCGTGAGCCGCTTGCACGCCAAAGGGGGGCTCCCTGAGCATCGCGCCTCAGGAGCCCTCACTAGCTCCCGGTGCCCCTCACCTCCTGGCCTTGTCCCGGCATCACGACCGGACATAGCAGCGACGGCTGAGGCCCGCTCGGGGGCTGGGTCTTGACGGCGTAGAGCGCTGGGGCGAACAAAGAAAAAAAAACCAGCCTCACGAGAGGACGTTGGGAGAGAATGCATACATCCCGAGTTACAAAGCATTAAGTTAAGCATAGAAGATACTGTTTTCACGACCCCGCGGGGCTACATCGGTTCAATGCAGAAAAGTAAAAAGAAAGCAGGGGCCTAGGCGAGGTGTTGTCACCCCCAAGACTCCGGTAGGGGTTCCGGAATCGTTGCCATGCGCGCCTAGTCAGAGTCCTCGTCCTCGCTCTTGACGCGGGGGGAGTCGTCGTCGCTTCCGCCCCTGCTGGGGGGGGGGCAGCACCACTGGAGCTGTCATCGTCGCTGGAGGAGCCGCTGTAGCTGCCATCCTCGCTCTCCGCGCAGCACTCTAGGCGGCTGCCGAAGATCCCGAAGATCTTCACGAAGAGTGTGTCGGCCCCTTCGTACTTGAATTGGAGGACGTGCCCCCGCTTCAGGCCGTGGGCGAGGGCGAACGACTTCCACCCCTGCCACAAGAACATGAAGCCCGAAGGAGTGAACTCCGTCGCCACCCAGGAGGGGCCGTTGCAGCAGACGTCGGCCTGCACCCACAAGCCCAAGAGCGCGCGCTCCACCACCGCTGCCGTGAAGGAGTCCGGGAGCTGGCGCCAGGTGCAGGGGCTATGGTGCATGTTTACGATGAATTCATACGCCGCCTCCGCTGAATGGCTTCCTGCCTGGGGCGGTAGCGCGGCCGCTCCGCCGCGGCCGCCTCGGCCATGCGCGCCTCGCCCTCCGCGCCCGCGAGCGGCGCCATTTCTACGATTGCTGGGCCCGGTGCCGGCAACCGTCGGGGAGCTCCCGCGCCCCCGGGTCGGAACCTGGGATGCAGCAGCGGAAGCACGGCTGCGCCCTCTCCCCCTCACCATCTCTGTGGTGACTCTAGCAAGAAGGCGAAGGAAGTTGGAGGAAGGAGAAGATGGGTGGAGGGCTCCGGCTTGCCTCTTCCCTTCTTTATGCTCGGCGCGGAGCTCCTCCCGTCGCTCCGCCTTCTCCGGCGTTGGGAGTTGGAGCAACAGCTAGTATGAAGGAAGGCAATGATGGCTTCGTGTCGCCCGCGGCAGGTTTTATGTCAGCGCGGGCGGTTACCAAGGCATCGTGGGAGAAGTGGAGGTGCCCCCCATCACATCGTGTGCCACGCATCGCGCCTGGCCCCAGGCGGTTAGGGCCCGCGCCGTTTCGCCCCCCAGTAGGCGGGAACGTGCGCGCCGCGGGCCCGGGGGCTACTGTCGGGCCCATGGAACCCTGGGTATCCAGGCTCGTCTGCCTTTGGCCCAGGGCGCAACGCCTAGCATTGGCCCAGCAGGCCGTCTTCACCAAGCATCTCACCAAGACCCCTCATGAGGCCCTGGCCTCCTGAGGACCCCTCCTCAGGGAGCGGCAAGCAAAGCTCAGCATCACCACCAACGGCCTCGCGAGGTCCTCTCGCGAGGTGACCTCCTGGGGCGGCTTCCCGAGGCCCCTTCCCGCAGGCGCTCAAGACGAAGGCCGTTCGGCGTTGCCGCGCGGTCTGGGACCCATCACGTGGGTGACACGCTTGGCGATGAGCAGCGGCAGAGGCCACGCCAGCAGGCCCGGATGAAGACAGTTTCCTCTTTTGTGTTGAGGGAGCAGGGCCAGCTATCTACTCCCCAAAGCAACCCCAAAGGTTGCCTGATCGGCGAAGGGAGACCAAGACGGCGGGCGCGCAGGACGGAGGTCATCACCGAGCCCACCGGCGCGTCATGGATCACGCTTTGGCAGGCGAAGGCCGCCTTTAGTCAGGATAGCCTGAGCGCCTGTCCCCTTTCAAAAACCCGCCAAGTGTGGCAACCCTTCTCGCCTAAGTTTCAAGGGTGAAGAGGACCAAGGCGGGTATAAGGGGGGCAGAGCTACCGTTGTAGAGGGGATCGGTTCTGGTTCCCGTCATCCCCAACCTTGTACTCTCTCTCTCTCTCACCAGAGCAATACCAACCAAGCAGGAGTAGGGTCTTACACCACAAGGTGGCCCGAACCTGGGTAAACCGCCGAGTCCACGGTCCGTTCCCCGCTAGCGCGCTCTCGCCGTAGCCTCGCCGCCGCTTAGCCGTGGTAGGAGACAAAGTGGTAGAACGAGCTCACCCCAGTGTTCGAACCTTTGGGTCCCCGGAGCCCGACTTCCGACAGCTTGCAAGCATGTGACTAATGAGTTTAGTCACGAGTATCTTGTATTACGAAACGAGTAAAGAGACTTGCCGGTAACGAGATTGAAGTAGGTATGGCGATACCGACAATCGAATCTCGGACAAGTAACATATCACCGGACAAAGGGAATTGCATACAGGACTAACTGAATCCTTGAAATCCTGGTTTAAAACGATAATGATCTTCGTTGAATATGTGGGAGTCAATATGGGCATCCAGGTCCCACTATTGATTATTGATCGGAGAGAGTCTCGGTCATGTCTGCATGTTCTCGAACCCGTAGGGTCACACACTTAACGTTCGGTAACGCTAGGGTAGTATTGGGATATTCATATGGTGAGTCCAAAAGTAGTTCGGAGTCCCAGATGGGATCCGGGAAATCACGAGGAGTTTCAGAATGGTCCGTAGGTAAAGGTTTATATATGGGAAGTCATATTTGGAGTACAGAAAAGTTTGGGGATATGCCGGCTGTGTACCAAAGGCACCGAAGGGTTCCGAGGGTCCACCGGGGGGGTCCACCTACCCTGGGGGCCCACATGGGCTGTAGGGGGGCGCCCTGGCCTGCTTGGGCCAGGCGCACCAGCCCCCCCAAGGGCCTATGCGCCTAGGGTTTGGGGGATGTAGGATCGAGAGGATAGAGTCTAGAGGGGGGGGGTGAATAGACACTTAACCAACCAAAGGTGCAGTTTTTAGTTTTCTTGTAATTTAGGAAGATTTTGGCACTAGTTAAGTTGCAACCAATACTTTGTACACATGCATATCTAGAGATAGGGTAGCGGAAATAGTACAACATGCAAGTATGCGGAAAGTAAAGAGGGTAGAGATGGGAAGATCAAACGCAATGAAGACACATTGGTTTTTGGCGTTGTTCCGATAGGTGGTGCTATCGTACATCCATGTTGATGGATACTTCAACCCACGAAGGGTAACGACTGCGTGAGTCCACGGAGGGCTCCACCCACGAAGGGTCCACAAAGAAGCAACCTTGTCTATTCCACCATGGCTTACACCCACGAAGGACTAGCTCACTCGGGGTAGATCTTCACGAAGTAGGCGATCTCCTTGCCCTTACAAACTCCTTGGATCAACTCCACATGATCTTGGAGGCTCCCAAGTGACACCTAACCAATCTAGGAGACACCAATCTCCAAAAGGTAATAAACGGTGTTGTTGATGATGAACTCCTTGCTCTTGTGCTTCAAAAGATAGTCTCCTTAACACTCAATCACTCTCTCACAGATTTGGCTTGGGTAGGAGAAGGATTGGAGTGGAAAGCAACTTGGGGAGGCTAGAAATCAAGGTTCAAATGGTTGGATTGGAATGCCTTGACCTCAACACATGAGTAGATGGTTCTCTCTCAGAAAATGAATGGTGAAGTGTAGTTTCGTTCTGATGGCTCTCCTAGAGAGTAAGTGGGGGTGGAGGGGTATATATAGCCTTCACCAAAGATCCAACCGTTACAACCTTTTGACTCAACTCGGTGACACCGAAAGGAAATCTCGGTTAGACCGACCTATCTAAAAGATTCAAACATTGGGCTTTTCAGTGAGACCGATCGAATCCACTCGGTGGCTTCGATATGTGATGACCTAAGTGATACCTCCTTTTATTGATTCGGTATTGGAATAGAAAAGAGTATCCCGCACCTATTTCCTCAGAGGTGACCCTGGGTTGTCCAACCCACGAGAGGAAGATTCCCTTGAAGCGATGGTCTCTAGCAAGCTTTTGTCAAAGTGTCAAATCCAGCTTTTGACCGGATCAGCAAGCAAATAGTGATTCAAACACTTATTATAAAAAGAGGTACGGGTATGAGGTCTTAATGCTTACAACCTTGTATTTGCGCTGGGATCAAATAGGATATTAATTTGTACGCTGGAAGTCACCCATTGAGATGTGCTTGTTACGGATCGAAGTGGGGGATGTCACTACTATAGGCGACCTCTAACGTGACACATGAATCAGAGACCCCGCGACCAAACTGTGTGCAATGCATGAATCACAAACGGTGTCATAATAAAACCGTCACCAATAAGACGAGCTATGTGCGATGCCGGAGACATCAAGCATGATTCAGATTAGAGACGCGTGTGCGATACTTGGCATACAGTTGATCCATACGAACTGTTTGCGATGATCCAGAACAACAGAAACGGGCAGCCAGTTCGAGGTGTGTGCGATACACAGCATATAGTTCACTCAGATGAACTATTTGCGATGATCCAGAAGAACAGAAATGATTTGGCGTAACAAGATGTGTGTGATATCCGGCAAACAGGTCGGTAATCAGAATTGTGTGCGATAATTATAGACAGCGCATACGATTTTTTGTTGTGAATTGTGTGCTCGACGGGGCACACAATTCAAGAAACCAACTGTGGGCGATAATGTAAAAGATCTCTGTCGAATACTTATTGCTAACCGTCTATGATGAGATTGACAGGGGACACAGATTAATATGAGCGAATGGCAACAGAGATATACAGTCTGCTCAATTTAGTCCTTCTTCTTCTTGTTGTTATTGGATGGCCCCGTGACATCGTCTTGGTGAGGACGCTTCTTGCCGCTGACCATTGGCTTTTCATCGCCGCCGCTGTCGTCATCATCGTTGATGTCCTCGTTGTCATCCTCCTCATTCGAACATTCCTCCTCTTCATCATCATCGTCGTCGTCTTCTTCATCCTCCGATGGCTCCTCGTCTGTCTGGTCGTCGTCCGACGACTCGGGCGGCGGCGTCCCTTCCATGATCAAGATAAAATAGAGGTCAGGGCTCGACGCCGGACTCATGGAAGATGAGCGGGATGATTCCGAGGTTGACCTATCATCGGGCACCAGACTGCTGGCGGAACTGTCGTCCTCGCTGTCGCTCGACATGGCTGCGGTATGTATACAAAGTGAGAGAAAGTGAGATTGCAGAGTGTGTAAGTGTGTAGCGCGGCCGGCCGGGATGATGAAGACGGTGGAGACTGAAGCGGGGTACAAAGAAAAGAGGAATGGCACTTAAAGCGGGGGATTGACGGTTTATATTGGCGCCTCGGCAGGCAGTTAGAATCCTGATATAATCAACCGCAATTATTAGTACCCAGTCGCTCCATATTCCCGCGGTTGTGCAGTTCTCAATGTGATAATTACACACACAGGTTGGAGCGTCCAAATGTGAAACAAGCAGTTTTCATAGGACAGTTGTCAAGCAATAGATGAGCTCTGCTTTTTGATGTAGCCAGTAATAATCAAACAAAACCCCTAATCATCATTGCAAATAGCGGATAGAAGATGGCTAATGCGACAACTACAACTACACATGCTAGTTCCTTCTTGTCTCTTGCTTTCATCTGTTGCCTGTGATTGAGTCTTTCTTGCTTCATCGTAGTGATTGTACACTCTAGATCAGTCAGTTTCTTCTTCAGCTTTACATTATCTTCTGCGAGCTTGGTGATAACACTTCGAGCCCTACCATGCCATCCATCATCCAACCAGTTAACAAAGGCACAAGCCTCATATCCCTGCCAATGTTAAATATTCCGGATGGGCGGGGGCACTAACTCAACTTAAATGATGAACTTAGCACTAACCTCTAAGGGGCAACTGAGAAACCGTCTGCCAATGTCAAATCCCTCTGTGCATACACATCGAGCGGGAGTGTGTCCGTGTGCACAACTCAGCTTTTGGTACTTCTCGGTGGTGCAAAACTCGGAGTCGAACTCATGTTGTGGGAGTCTGGAGTCATACTCCGGATCCGGCAGTTGATCGTTTTCCTAGGTGGGGGGAGCGGGGGTCATTCAGGACGGATTGAGCAGGGAGCTACTTTAATTTGGACATGCTAAAAAATATCGGGATTGATTTGAACCTGACAAGATGATTCAGATCCGTAGTACATCGGCCTTCTGATGACCTTAGGCAAGCGCTCGGCGGTGACCGCCGTCATGGCGGCGCCGCCCATCGCGCTGCCGAGAGCGACGATACGAGCCGGAGCAGCCGCACCGAAACCATCAGCACAACTCGTCCGCATTCCCCCAATGTCAGCGCCACGGGAGGGAATTTGGGGGAAATGGGGAATTGTGGGGGTCTGATAATGGTCGGGAACTACTTATCGCACTCTGTTGTATACGGCACACGGTTTGTACATATCGTTTGTGTTCGATATTACAACTTCACACACGATTTCCACACCAAACCGTGTGAGAAGACAACGTGCATGAGACACGGTTCCCGTGACATAGCCGTATGTGATGTACTACCCGGTACATATGGGGATGCAATAATGGAGTTAATACTATAAACAGCTGCTCTGCGGATACCCGTCAAAAAATAAAAACAACCGCTCTGCAGATAGAGATGGGGGCGGCGGCCGAGGCAGCGGCTACCGGATAAGAGGTCAATCCTCGGTCGGTCGGCGGTGGCGGCGTGATAGGAGGTCAATCTTCGGTCAGCGGTGGGAGATAGGAGGAGCTCAATCCTCGAGGTCGGCGGCGGTGTGATTGGAGCACATCCCTCGCGGTCGAAGGCGGGATAGTGGAGCTCAAACATCAGGCGGATGCCCCACTAAGCTTTGCTCCTCGACCCTGCTTTATCGGCATGCCGCGGCATCACGCTTCTCTGTCTGCTGGGTGGAGGTCGCTGCACGGCTAATTAATTAACGTATTCTTTTTGTTGAGTGGCTTAATTAAGGTATTCAATTCATTAGGGTAGTATATTGTACTTTGCGTGTAAATTGACTGGTCATTAATTTGTGTCATCGCACGGCTGGATAACAATATGGAGCGCCCTCTGTAAATTATGAAAATAAAATCTTGTGGTTTATGCATGCATCTTTGGGCATCAATTAATCCATTTATTAATGCCTTTTTGAATTACCCCTCGTGTGGTGCAGATGGAACAATCTGAATGGATGAAGGATCGAAGAAGCTCAAAATTTGTGAGTGGTGTGATGGAGTTCATCACTTTGGCTGAAAGGACAAAGAAGAGAGTTTGTAACGACTATTACATCCTGTGTCCATGCAAGGATTGTACCAATATAGAGTCACATAAAGTTACAGACGTCGAGTATCACTTAGTCAAGCGGGGATTCATGGATGGATATACACGTTGGACTAGACACGGTGAAGAGCCGGTCATGGATGAAGGTAACCAGGGCGGCGAGATGCCAAACCCCGATCAGAGTCACATGGATGTTGAATCTAACCTTGGGGCTCAGACGTCAAGCTACCAACGGAATAGAGACAAGCGAAAAACCCCACTGGAAAATCAAGATGGCGACGAAGACGACGACCTAGATGGTATGCCAGATTTTGCTGCTATGATTGTAGATTTTTAGGGCCCTAATAAAGATATGGTTGGGTACAAGGATCTGCCAACCATTGATGCGGACTCCAAGAAAGATTTGTATCCAGATTGCAAAAGGAAATATTCCAAGTTGAGTGCCACACTGGTGCTTCTCATATTTAAAGCAGAAAACGGTCTATCAAACAAGGGCTTCACAGAGTTGTTAGGTATTTTCAAAGACATTATTCCAGAAGATAATGTGCTCCCCAAAAGCACGAAAGAAGCGAAGAAAGTTGTTTGCCCATTGGAACTTGAAGTCCAGAAGATACACGCTTGTGTGAATGATTGTATGTTGTACCGCGGTCAGTACAAAGATTTGCATGCATGTCGCATATGCAAGCATCCACGATACAAGCGTAGGAGAGCAAAGGACAAGTACAAATTGGACGACGAGATCAAGACAGGAATTCCGTTCAAGGTTGTTTGGTACTTGCCTTTAATTCCAAGGTTGAAGCGTTTCTTTGCAAACCCTAGAGAGGCAAAGAGGTTGCGGTGGCATCATGACGAGCGAATTGCGGATAAATATTTGAGGCACCCAAAAGATGGGGCTCAGTGGGAGTCAATCGCGAAAAGTATGAAGACTTTGCCAAGGATCCTAGAAGTATATGGCTCGGGGAGTGTACTGACGGGATGAATCCATTTGGTGATATGAGCACCAAACACATCACATGGCCAGTGCTTCTGTGCATATATAACCTTGCTCCTTGGTTGTGTATGAAGAAAAAATACATCATGATGTCAATGTTTATCCAAGGCCCGAAGCAACCTAGAAATGACATCGACATTTACTTTCAGCTACTAGTAGAAGAACTGCTGACATTGTGGGAAAAAGAGCCTGCTGTAAAATGTTATGATGCTTACAAAAAGGAGTTTTTTGATCTACATGCATTGCTGCTGCACACCATTCAAGATATGCCGGCATTAGGCAACACGTCGGGGCAGAAAACAAGGGGAGTTGTAGGATGTGTCACATGCATGGATAGGACAGCGAGTAGATTTCTTCCCAACTCGCACAAATCCGTGTATTTGCGTCAACGTCGGTTCTTACGAAAAGATCACCCTTACCGAAAGATGAAAGCTGAATTTGATGGTACGGCAGAGGTAGGTTTGGGCCCAAGACCTTATTCTGGGAAGGAGGTCCATAGCATGGCTAAACAAATTGAAGTTGTGCTTGGCAAGGGACACGGTTCGTCGTCGAAAAAAACACCCAAGGGGCAGGTGTTTAAGAAGGAATCAGTGTTCTGGGAATTACCTTACTGGGAGATTCTAAGTGTGCATCACTGCATTGATGTCATGCACGTAGAAAAGAAGGTATGTGAAAGCATCCTTGGTACTCTGCTCAAGATTAAAGGTGAAACAAAGGATGGTGACGGTGCACGACTCGATATGCTTGGTGATCAACCAAAATGCATGAATGAAGCAGAAGATGATGACAAATTCCTCAACGTTTGCCAGAGTTACAATTTCACTCCAAAAGAAGCAAAAGAGTTCTTCCACTATTTGTTGTCAGTTAAGACACCCTCTTCCTACTCCGCAAACATCAGAAGTCTTGTGGATGTGAGCTCAGGTAAAATGAAGTTGGCACACATGAAGTCACATGATTGCCATGTAATGTTGACACAAATCCTCCCGGTGGCCATCAGGAATTTGATGGACATAGACATAAGAAACACACTCATTGATCTCTGTGATTTCTTCAACAAACTATGGCAGAAAGTGGTAGACCATGAAGAGCTGGATTATAAGCAAGAGGATATTGCAAGAATATTGTCCAACCTAGAGATGTTTTTCCCACCGCCATTCTTTGATGTCATGGTCCATCTAATTGTGCACCTTGTCGACGAGATAAAGTACTGTGGTCCTGTGTTTCTTCACAACATGTATCCCTCCGAGCGGTACATGGGAATATTGAAGCGCTATTGTCGGAACCGATGCCATCCAGAGGCAAGCATCCTACAAGGTTATACCGCGGATGAAGTGGTTGAGTTTTGCACCGAATACATGAAACAAAGACCTATAGGTTTTCCCCTCTCTCGCCACGAGCGAAGGCTAGCTGGTAAGCCGGTCCTTGATGGCACGCCACACGCTGCACCCGGAGATGAGACCGATCAAGCCCATTTGATGGTACTGCTTAACGGCCCAGTTCTCGACGCTTATGCTGAAGAACACTTGGCGGAGATACGATGAAGCTTCTTACCCATGGTGCATCCATTAGATGTCATGATGAAGGCGCACAATAAGGACTATGTTAGATGGCTGAAGGATCATTTGTCACGCGGATCCATGGATGACATTGCAACGTGGTTGGCACAAAAGCCATCACCTATGGTATTGAGGTACCAAGTGTATGACATAAATGGCTAGACGTTCTACACCGAGGAACGTGATAAGAAGACCTCATATCAGAACAGCTCTATTTGAATAGAATGCATAACTATAGATGAAGATGATAAAAGGGTATACTATGGAAGCATCGAAGAGATTTGGGACCTTAACTATGTGGAAGTTAAGGTGGCATTATTGAGGTGCAAATGGGTCCCTCTTAGTCAGGTAAAGGTTGATGAATACAGGAAGACCTGTGTTAACATGACAAAGATGGCATATAACAAGGACCCATTCATTCTTGCCAGCGATGCAACCTAGATTTTCTATGTGAAAGACCCCTTGCATAAGAACTGCCATGTAGTGATGCGTGGGAAGAGGAGGGTACTGGGCATTGAGGGTGTTGCTGATGAGGACGAGCATGATTAATTTGCTGAGTTGCCAGCCAAGGGATCACGCACCAAACGTAAAGAGAGGCTTAAAATCATCAGAAATCCTAAGTTCATTCGGGGTCAACCTAATGATCCTAGTTCTCCCATGTACATGGGAATTAATACGTAACACTATTTATTAAGTCTATTCTGCAACTTAATTCGTTCAATTACAACTGCCACATGTACTGAGTTGTGAGTTATGCTCGGCCTTCTGTTGATGTAAGAACGATTAATATGTTGACCTTGATATGTTGTCAGCACAGGCAATTAGTTTGAACTATTTATGATTATATACCCTAGAGCTAGCGCACTCAATTGATCTCACTCCAGTATGTATGAACAGAACATATGCAATCTGGTTTGCAAATAGCACACGGTTCATTCATGAAAGCCGTGTGCCTACCAAACCGTGGCCGATGACCCCTACTGCACGCGACATAAATCGTGCATTCTGATTGGCCAGAACCCAAACCCCACGGATTGTACGTCTACACCATTGGATGCACCCAGATCGAACGGTAATCCTCATCCCTTTCATCACCACATGCAGTTGCAGTTGGGATTTGATTTATATGCACTAAATGCCCGGTAAATGCAAAAAATGGCTTGAATATAGCAAAGGAGCCCTAAAATGTGCCAGAAAATCAAACCTTGGGTATAATAGTGATTGCGTACTGTGGAAAAAAATTCGAGGTGAAATGATGAAGTCACCAGCAACTGGAGTTTGAATCGCCACGTCTCCTTTTGGAAACTATGATCCTTCTTGTGAGATGCTCCAGTTTCCAAGGGCGATCATCCAAACTTGTGCCAAACTTTACCAAAAAATTTCCACAGGGTCTTGAGAGCACGCCATGGTGACACACCGATTTTCATGATTTTCGGACACCATCTACATTTCCTGTAATTAAAATGCCAACAAGACCTACGCCGGTGGCTACATCTCGCATCCGAAATGTTTGAAAATTCTTCCCATTCCTTGGACAATGAATGAAAACACGCAAAGCGACACACAAATGATTTTGTAGACCTTCGTTGCCAACACCCACATGTAGTTGCGGTTGGGATTTGATTTATATGCACAAAATGCACGGTAAATGCAAAAAAAGGCTTAAATATAGCAAACGAGACCCAAAATGCGCCAAAAAATCAATACTGGGGTGTAATGGTGATTGTGTACCGTGGAAAAAATTTCGAGGCGAAACGATGAAGTCACCGACGGTTGGAGTCCGAATTGCCACGTCTCCTATTGGGAACTATGATCCTTCTTGTGAGATGTTCTGGTTTGCAAGGAGCGATCATCGTAACTTGTGCCAAACTTTACCAAAAAATTTCCACTGGGTCTTGAGATCGCGCCACGGTGACACCAATTTTCGTGATTTTCGAAGTCCATCCACATTTCCTGTAATTAAATTACCAACAAGCCCTATGCCGGTGGCCGCATCTCGCGGCCGAAATGTTTGAAAATTCTTCCCGTTTCTCGGACAATGAATTAAAACTAGCAAAGCGACATAGAAATGATTTTTACACCTTCTTTGTTAACACCCACATGTAGTTGCATTAAGGTTTTGATTTATATGCACTAAATGCATGGTAAATGCAAAAAATGGCTTAAATGTAGCAAACGAGACCTGAAATGCGCCAGAAAATCAAACCTAGGGTATGATGGTGATTGCGTACCGTGGAAAAAATTTCGAGGTGAAACGTTGAACTCACGTCTTCATTTCAAAATTACCACGTCTTCATTCAAACGAAATTACGTTGTTTGTGCACACGGGCTCGTAGAGGCTTCCATTTGCATAGGTGTCGGTGTCAAAACCGGCAGACCTCGGGGTAGGGGGCCCCGAGCTATGGATCTCGGATCGGTGGTAACAAAGACAAGGGAGACGATGTTTACCCAGGTTCGGGCCCTCTTGATGGAGGTAAAACCCTACGTCCTGCTTTGGTTTATATTGATGGAGATGTATCGAATACAGAGTTGATCTACCTTGAGATCGTAATGTGTGTCTAACTCTAGGGCTAGGTGAATAATATTGCGTTGATGTCCCCTGTACGGGCTAAACCCTATGGCTTATATACACGCCAAAGAGGGTATCTAGTGTTACAAGGTCGGTATCTAGTAGTAAGGCGGCTGGAAAGATCTTGGAGTATACGTCAAGTCTTCGGTAGAGACAGTCTCAATCACGCTTCCTGTATACGGCCTCTGGAGTCCATCTTGGTCACACACGGGGGCCCATCGGCCCAACCGAGGAGACGGGCCGGCTGGGTTAGCACCCCATGATTCAGGACACCGTCAGTAGCCGCCGAACTGGTCTTCTATGCCGAGGATGACTTTCAACAGACATCACCTCGGATCCGGAGTCCTTGGCTTGACAGATGAGTTCCCCTGTATATCTCGCTCTTTTTAGTGGAGCGACGACATCCGAGGCCCAATCGAGCTCGTTCCCTGCCCGAAGAGGACAGATATCTTAGCCTCGAAGGCCCGTTGTTCAGATATGAACGGTCCAATCCGGCCTGAGAACTTTATCGAGAGGCTTGCCCCATGACAGGTCGAGCAGTTACTGCCTCCCCCTTAAATCGTGGTTCGAGGCAGCCTTTTACTGGCATGTCCCCTCGAGGCAGAGATCATGCCCGTTTTCTTAGGGATATCATCAAGATTTTGTTTCCCCCCATATGCTCAACGGCATTTTTGATGGGAATAGTGAGTTTATCGGCGCAGCGAGGGGGACTCTTAGCCTTTCATAGGCTTATAAAAGCAAAAAGAAGGACAGCACAATCAACCACGCTCCCATTCTCCCCTTCTGCTGCTTCGTCTAGCTCTAGCGCCCAGATCCCAGCATGTTCCTTTTTCCCTCTGCGAGTCCAACCTCCACCACCCGCCATGGCCGACAATCTCAAGGGGCACTGGGGTGGTTCCATCGTGACAGAGGGCACCATCCTGGAGCTGCACAGTGCGGGGTATCTAACCCCCGCCATTGCCGCCGGCGCTCCAGCTGCTGGCCAGCACGTGCCCGCTCCCAACGCCGGGGAGCGGGCAGTCTTCGTCTCCCACCTCGTCCGGGGTCTGGGGTTCCCGTTGCATCCCTTCGTGCGTGTGGTGATGTTCTACTATGGGCTGGATTTCCACCACATGCAGCCCAACTCCATTCTTCACCTCGCCTCCTTCATCACGGTCTGCGAGGCCTTCCTCCGCTGCGAGCCGCACTTCGGCCTATGGCTGAAGCTCTTCGGGATTAAGCCGTAGTCCAGCAGCTCGGATCTCGCGGAGTGCGGAGGGGTCAAGATTAGCAAAAACCAGGGGGCTACCTGGTTCAAGGGCACCTTCATCGAAACGGTGAAGGAGTGGCAGAAAGAGTGGTTTTACATCACCGAACCACTCGCCCCTGGTCAGACCGAGGTCCCAGCTTTCTCAGCCGGGCCTCCCAAGAAGCTCAAATCCTGGAGGGAGAAGGGCGTCGCCTGGGGGAACCCAGAAGCGGTGGAGACCCTGATCGATAGGATCATGTGGTGGTCTACGACAGGGAAGGTTGAGCTTGCCGACATCATTAACGTCATGCTCAACCACCACATACTCCCTCTCCAACTTCGGGCTACCCCGATGTGGGCGCAAAAGCCCGAGGACATGGACTCCATCACCACCTTCTTCCGCTCCACCTTGGCCACCATGTGGACGAAGCTCATGAAGCTGGCCAAGGACAAGATTCCCAAGGAAGGGGAGGACCGCGGCCTCGAGGACGGCTACGAAGCCCCCCCGGTAAATGATTCTGTCCAACTATCAACTTTGTCCTCCGTATCGAGGAGTAGATTTTTAATGAATTGCTACGCTTGACGTTTTGTAGAAGTGGTTGGCCTGGGTACAAGGAGTGCGATGCCCAGCCCCACTGCCAGAGGAGCCTCCAACTCCCCTGCTCTCGGCGCTCCTGACCGAGGAGCCGCACGTAGTGGCCCCCAAAGGGATGAAGTCCCAGAGGGGTAGGTCAAGTGCTCGGACTCGGGGGACCTCGGTCACCCGGTCCGAAGAGACCCACACCTCCGCCACCCAAGATGGTGACGCGGAGAAGGGTGAGGAGGAGGAGGTCTCCCCCCCCAAAGGGGAAGAGGTCGGCGTTAGAGGACGCCGAAGTTGGCATGCCGCCGAAGGGCCCAAAGAGGCCGAGGCGAACCTCGTCCGGGGCTGCCATCAAGTTGTCGGAGAGAGCCGAGCTCTCCGGTGACTCAGAAGAAGACCTCCTCGCCGTGGGGAGGAAGAAGCCGGCACCTCGAGGGTAAGCTGTCATCTTTGCATTCCGTCTTTCAATTTGACAAGTTATTTTTTAGCAAGGGAAAACTTACAGAAGTGTCTTTTCTTATGTAGTCCGCCGAGGGTAATCCCCAGCGGTTCCTCGAGCGGGTTGCCATCCGCCAGCGGGACTCCAGAGCCCGCCGCTCCTCCCCCGGTGCATGATGGGCTAGGGGAGGCAACATCCACCCTGGCCCCTGACGTCAACACGACAGGGGCTGACGAGGTGGCCATCATGGCCGAGGTCGACACCTCGGCCCAACAAGACCCGGGGGAGAAGCGCCCCGTGGTCATTGAAGAGGGGCTGGGCCAGTCATCGGCCCAGCCGACATCTACTTCGGCTCCGCCACCCCAGGTGGAGGCTACCCGGGTAGATGTATCCGGGGTCATCCTTCCACTCCAGCCAACTGCCCAAGGACGGGCTGGCGGGGGGTCGACCGAGGAGATGGAGGACGCCCTGAAGGGCTCCTCCATCAAGGAAGAGCACCGTGCCTTGGTAGGCGTGGCGCTGCAGGGCTTCTGGTCCGCAGGGGCCGACCTGCATGAGGTTTTCAAGAACCTCGTAGCGGGTTTCGAGGTACGCTTCTATCCGCGCACCAAGTTTAACTCGTTTATCTCAACTTTGTTTATTTACGTATTTGTCCGAGGACATAAGAGTACAGCCTACTAAACGGCTTAGTGTGTGAGTAGCCCCCGAGCCCGAAGTCAGTTTCAAGAAACCGGCATTGGGGTCGTTTGACTAAGTAGGAGCCTATTAAGTAGCCCCCAGGGCGCTGCGGAAGGCAGCCGTCCTGGAACCTTTCAGTAATTTAACCGTTCCCTTTGTAATAAGGAATTTTACTACCAGGTTTCGACCTCGGTTCCGGACTCTGTCTCCGAGGAGATTACGGAGGTAAACCGGAAGCTCGAGAGGTCCCAGGAGGACCTTAACCTGGTGAACCAGAAACTTGAGCAGTCTCAAGGTAAGCAAGTTTAAACTTGTACTGTACTCTTGACGAAGGAGGTATGATGTGTTTTATTAAAGAAAACAACTAAGGCCGAACTGTTTTGACAACAGCAGCGTTAGCGGAGCTGGAGACGTTCAAGGCCAAGCTCGAAAGGGCTCGGCGGGAAGTGAGGCAGCAGGAGGCTGCTGCTGCCGAGGCAGAGAAGGCCCGAGCCGCCGAGAAGGCGGCCGGGGATAAGCACCAGGCGCGGGTGCTGGAGGTCGAGGAGACCCAGAAGGGCGTGTTTGAAGCACACGACAAGCTTCAGGAGGAGGGGCAACGAACAAAGGAGGAGCTTGAGAAGCTTCAATTTGCCTACTCCGAGCTCAACACCTCGGCCCGAGCTGACCACGAGGTGCTCCAGCAGGTGGAGCAAATCGCCTCGGGTAAGCTATTTCTGCTGTAGTGTTCGTTTGGCAGCAATGGGTGTGTCGAGCTCACCCAGTTATGGCGTTCCGCGTCTTTGCTGATCTTCCGCAGAGCGCGGCGGATGCGGTGGCATACTTCGGCCAGCTAGCGGGCCACGAAGCAGAAAAGGCTTTTTGGGGGCAGTTCCCGGGGTCGCCGTCGGCACAGCTGCTGAATCATCGAGTGAATCAGCTGGTGGAGTTGTTTCGCATGACGAGACCGGCGCTCCAGGACCTCTGCATCGCGTTGTGGCCCGCTGAAGCCATGCCGAAGAGCCTTTTCGGCCTTACGGCTCGTCTCCGAGATGTCATGCCCTACATGAACCGCTGCAAGAGGTCCGCGTGCTTCGAAGGAGTGCGGAGGGCGTACGCTTACGTGAAGACGCACTTTCGAAAGGTTGATGCGGTGACATGTGCCGCTGGCCCTCCTGCCGACAAGCCGGGCACCGCCGAACAGTTCTTCGCCGAGGTGGAGGCGGGAGCTCATACCACCGAAGCCATGTGTCCAAAGGACACTATGTATTTCTAAACAGTACTTCGGAATGCCGAAGTGTATGATGTACAAAACTTTATCCTTTCATCGAATGAATATGGCTTTGAATTCCAAGTGTTTTGTTTATAATTAGGTTTACCTCCTGTATGACTATTTTAAAATGAGAGTGGCCAGTCGTCGGCTTCAGCCCCAGTGTAGATCATACAAAGGGTGTTCCTTAAGGCACCCCTGACCCTTAGCTGACGTCTCGGTACCCGGAGGTGGTCGGTGCTTTATAGGAACTAGGCAATCAGACTATAGTGGCTTTATAACTTTCACTTAGTCATAGGAGTTTGACTGTGGGGGCTGATGACCAGCCCCCGGTGTGAGAAGTGTTCGGCCAGGTCAGCCGAGATCTAGGCCATAACACACTTCGGCTAGGAATGAAAGCCCTTCATTTAACACGGGTGATCTCTATCGTCACATCGCTTAACGCGGTCTGCGGATAGCGGACCAGTTTACGCCTACCTAGATAGTCAGTTTTCGGCTTTCTCCACTGAGGCGCTATGCCAATTGACCTGGTGGCGCAATCGCAGTGGTTCTCCCGTTACGCCCTTAGCCGAATTTATCGGAAACATAAGGGGTACACATAGGAGCCGGGCAACCCAACTATTGACCGAAATCTAGGTTCGAAACTGATGCATATAAAGCCAAAATTCGAGACGCCGAATACTTCGGACTTTTTATACAATTGTATCTTATTTAGAGAACTTCTTCGTCTCACAGGGGTCATGCTGATAAAGAGATATGATAGGGACCTTTAAGGGGCACAATTTATTCATTTCATAGTTTCAAGCGTGTACATGCCCAACTGCGGCGAGAGGAATTGAAAGAATCCAATGTAAAAAGTAAAGAAAAAAGGGGAAGAAACAAGGCGGATATTTGTTAATGGATTTTGAAGAATTCGGGCCGCTACCTGCCGCACGTCTGCGTTTCCGAGCTGTTGACCAGATGTGCACCATTGATGGTGAGGACTTGTGGAGGTTGATGCCTTTCCGACCCTTTATACGCTTCCATCATTTGATTGACCGAGCTCCTTAGAGGAGACGTTGCCGAAGTCCGTTATGTGGTTGAAACCACATTGACGTAGTCATGTTAAGCTGTTTCTTTGACAGAGACTTGCCTGTTTGGGGGCTCGAAGCCACGTCTTTGCTTGGTTGAACCGTGCCGACGTTTAAGTAAAGTTTTGGCTCCTCGACGTCCCAGGGAATCTTTAGTGCAAAATTATGCACTCTGGGGATGTAGTGCCCACCCTAGAGACGGCATGCGAGGAGCCCACATCCCTATTTCGGGTACGGGAGTACCTGGCCGAGGTCGATTTGTACAGCCCGGGCGCGCTTCAAAGAGTGAGCGGTGCGTTTATCGCTACGGGCTGCCTCCTCGGACGCCTGTACCTCGGCTGCGAAAGACGTAGTCTGTTCCTTTGTCCGGAGTGAACGTTCGGTGTTACCATTGACTGTGATAACGCCGTTAGGTCTCGGCATTTTGAGCTTGAGGTAGGCATAATGCAGGACTGCGTTGAAGCATGCAAAGGCCGTGCGTCCTAGGAGCGCGTGGTATCCACTTCGGAAAGGCACAATATCGAAGATTAACTCCTCACTTATGAAGTTCTCGGGCGAGCCGAAGACTACCTCCAGGGTGACTATTCAGTACATTGGGTTTCGACACCCGGGATGACACCTTTAAAGGTGGTGGAGCTCAGCTTGATCTGAGATGAGTCAATGCCCATCTTTCGAACCGTGTCCTCGTAAATGAGGTTGAGGCTGCTTCCACCGTCCATCAAGACACATGTTAGATGATAACCATCAACAATAGGGTCCAGGACGAGTGCCACCGATCCGCCATGCCTGATGCTGGTCGGATGATCATGCTTGTCAAATGTGATCGGGTAAGCCAACCATGGGTTAAACATTGGGGCGACTGGTTCTAGCGCGTATACATCCCGAAGCACATGCTTCCTCTCCCTCTTGGGGATGTCGGTGACATAGATCATATTGACCTCTATTACCTCATCATGAAACTTCTTTTGGCCTCCATTATTCGGCCGCCGAGGTTCATCCTCGTCTTCGCTGCAATTTTGGGTTTTATTTTGACCCTCTATCGCTATCTTGCTGGCTTGTTTAAAGACCCAGCAATTCCTGTTAGTGTGGGTTGCTGGTTTTTCCTGGGTTCCGTGGATTCCACATGGGCGGTCCAGGAGTCTATCAAGCTGGCTAGGTCCATCCTTGTTCCCTTTAAAGGGTTTTCTTTTCTGTCCGGACTTAGGTCCGGTGAACCCCGCGTTAACCGCGACGTCCTCCGAATCGCTTCCACCATTTTTATACGTGCGCTTATTTTTATTACGCTTGGGTTTTCCATTGGCGTCACGAGCCTCCGAGGTGCCTGCCTCGCCATTATTACGGGCGAGCCAACTGTCTTCTCCCACACAAAAGCGAGTCATCAGTGAGGTGAGGGCCGCCATAGTCCTCGGCTTATCCTGGCCGAGTTGTCGAGCCAACCATTCATCTTGGATATTGTTCCTGAATGCGGCGATGGCCTCGGCTTCAGAGCAGTCTATGATCTGGTTCTTCTTGGTGAGGAACCTGTTCCAAAATTTCTGGGCTGATTCGCCTAGTTGTTGGGTGACACGGCTGAGGTCATCAGCGTCCGGAGGTCGGACATATGTGCCCTGGAAATTTGCTCGAAAAGCATCTTCTAGCGCCTCCCAGCTGCCGATAGAGTGAGGAGGGAGGCTGTTGAGCCAATGCCTCGCCGACCCCTTTAGCTTGAGCGGCAGGTATTTAATGGCATGGAGATCATCTCCATTGGCCATGTGTATGTGTAGAAGGAAATCCTCGATCCATACTGCTGGGTCTGTAGTGCCATCGTATGATTCTATGTTGATGGGGTTAAATCCTTCCAGGAATTGATGTTCCATCACCCTATCTGTGAAGCAGATTGGGTGAGCCAGACCTCAGAACCGAGGAGCATCTCGTCGGAGGTCGGGAGAGAGTCGTGAGTAAGTCTGATCTCGGGCTCGGCCGTTCCTGTCTATCCAGGCATCGTAGCCGTCAAGCCCGGTGGACACGCGTCCCCTTGATCCATAGATGGACCGAGGGGGTGCCCTGTTTTCCTCAATGCGATGTCTAGCATCTTGAGGATCTAGGTAATCCACGGGGTCCTTGCCATAACGGCGTGGAGGTGGCCGGTCACTGAGGTCTTCTCGCATTGGCCTGTCCCGGCCTCTAGGGGGTCGGTCGTGGTCGTCGGCGAGCTCCTCATCGAAATCCGGCAAGAGATGCCTACATGGGTATGATTTCGGCGCACTATGGCGCCGGTTTTCCATGTCTTGCTCGGTGGAGAGCACTTCGACCCACTTTTCATTTAGTGCGTTGGTATTGGCCTGCAGCTGCTGCTGCTTGCGTTTTATGCTCCGGGCCATTGCAACTAGGCGCCGCCGGAAGCGCTCTTGTTCAAAAGGGTCTTCAGGGACGATGTAGTCCTCGGTACCGAGGCTCTCGTCCTCCTCGGATTCCGGCATGTAGTTGTCGTCGGCCCCTTCAAAGAGGTCATCGGGATCTGAGTCCCTGAGAAGTCGGTCGGGTGTGCCGTTCCTTATTGGGGAGGCTTGAACGTCCTCTTCATGGTTATCGGCATCACTGTCCTCCGCGTCGCCATTATTGGCTGTCACGTTATTACCACTAGGTTCCCCGTTATTGCCCCTTCAACGCCTTCGCCGACGTCTGGGAGGGGATTTGGGGGTGTCCACCATGTAAACATCGTAGGTGGACATGGCGGTCCACCTGCCCGCGTTTATCGGGGGCGAGGTGTTCTCGATGGGGCCATCAGCATCTTCCTCCATGTTTGTGGCCTCACCATAGTCCAACACGTCGGTTAAATTGTTGACCGTGGCGACTAGGTGGGTGGTGGGTGGGATGTAAATCTCCCGATCGTCAGCTTTAAGTCCGATCTGATTGTAAACCGAAGTCTTGCCATCCGAGATGGACATGTGTTGGAAATATGCCCTAGAGGCAATAATAAATTGGTTATTATTATATTTCCTTGTTGATGATAATCGTTTATTATCCATGCTATAATTGTATTGATTGGAAACTCAAATACATGTGTGGGTACATAGACAACACTGTGTCCCTAGTAAGCCTCTAGTTGACTAGCTTGTTGATCAAAGATGGTTAAGGTTTCCTAGCCATGGACATAAGATGTCATTTGATAACGGGATCACATCATTAGGAGAATGATGTGATGGACAAGACCCAAACTGTAAACGTAGCATTTGATCGTGTCAGTTTATTGCTATTGTTTTCTGCATGTCAAGTATCTGTTCCTTTGACCATGAGATCATGCAACTCACTGACACCGGAGGAATACCTTGTGTGTATCAAACGTCGCAACGTAACTGGGTGACTATAAAGGTGCTCTACAGGTATCTCCGAGGGTGTCTGTTGGGTTGGCATGGATCAAGACTGGGATTTGTTACTCCGTGTGACGGAGAGGTATCTCAGGGCCCACTCGGTAATACAACATCACATTGAGCCTTGCAAGCAATGTGACTAAAGTGTTAGCCACGAGATCTTGTATTACGGAACGAGTAAAGAGACTTGCCGGTAACGAGATTGAACTAGGTATAGTGATACCGACGATCGAATCTCGGGCAAGTAACATACCGAAGAACAAAGGGAACAGCATACGGGATTAACTGAATCCTTGACATAGAGGTTCGACCGATAAAAGATCTTCGTAGAATATGTAGGAGCCAATATGGGCATCCAGGTCCCGCTATTGGTTATTGGCCGTAGAGGTGTCTCGGTCATGTCTACATAGTTCTCGAACCCGCAGGGTCTACACACTTAACGTTTGGTGACGATTAGTATAATTGAGTTATTATGTTGGTGACCGAAAGTTGTTCGGAGTCCCGGATAAGATCCCGGACATGACGAGGATCTCCGGAATAGTCCGGAGGTAAAGATTGATATATGTGATAATAGTGTTTTGATCTCCGGAAAAGTTCCGGAGTTCACCGGAAGGGGTTCCGGATGTTTACCGAAGTGTTCGGGTGCGAGAACACTTTATATGGGCCAAGGGATAAAAGCCCACAAGGTATTGGAAAGTGCAAAAAGTAGTTTTGCTGCCGCGTAAGCGGTACTACCGCTTGTGTGAAGCGGTACTACCGCCCGAGCGGTACTACCGCTTGTGTGAAGCGGTACTACCGCCCAAGCGGTACTACCGCTTGTGCGCGGCTGTGCACGGTTCGGCAGGGATCCGAGTTGGACTCTTTTCCTGCGGGCCAAACCGACCTTGTGCGGGCAAAACCGACTTGGAAGAGACTTTTACTCCAAGTTTAGACCCCAAGGCTCAACATATAAATAGAGGGGCAGGGCTAGCACACGTGAGACATCAAGATTTCCCCAAGCCGTGTGCGGCAACCCTAACCCTCTAGTTCCTCCGTCATAATCTCCGTAGCGCTTGGCGAAGCCCTGCAGAGATTGTTCCTCACCACCATCACTACGCCGTCGTGCTGCTGGAACTCAACCACTACTTCACCATCGCTCGCTGGATCGAGGAGGTGAAGGCGTCATCAAGCCGTACGTGTGTTGAACGCGGAGGTGCCGTCCGTTCGGCGCTAGTTCGTGATCGGATCGAGGGACGACTTGCGATTTGGATCGCGGAGACGTTCGACTACATCAACCGCGTTTCTTAAACGCTTCCGCTTAGCGATCTACAAGGGTATGTAGATTCACTCTCCCTCTCGTAGATGCTCATCACCATGGATAGATCTTGTGTGTGCGTAGGAAAATTTTTGTTTCCCATGCAACGTTCCCCAACAACATGCTCCGGATGCGGTCAAGCATCTCATCGAGGTGAGATAGCTCTTCGGGACCCATTGATGCGCCATAGGCAGGGCTAACTCAAAGTATGCCCGGTGTGTATCTTGACGCATTCTCGGTGCGAAGGGAATCCGGGCACAATTCTAGGTTCTGCGCCGAAGTCAGTTCTAGCACTGACGTAATTTCGGAAGTGGGAGCCGGATCCATCTCCGGACTGACGATCGGAAGGAAACCGGCCGGAGTGGTCGCGTCAGGGGTCTCCAGAGGCGCCGCTACGGAATTCAGTTCCGGAGTCGAGCCTCCAGAACCGGTCGAGCTCTCAATTCGGCCGGGAGTCCATCCTGATAGGATGAGTTCACCACGGGAATCCGCAGTGTATTCGAGGCCGACGAAGGTCACGATCCGACCTGGGGCGTAGTTCTCGACAGAGGCTAGATGCCATGTTGAGTCAGCGCAAAAGACCATGCTGCCGAAAACGAAGAGCTGGCCGGGGGCGTAAACGTCCCCATGGATGTTGGCCCAGTTAATCTGCAGGTGAGCCGTCGATCCTTCTGGTGATCGCGCACCGGAACTCTCAATGAAAGCACCAGTGTCGATGTCAAAACCGGCAGACCTCGGGGTAGGAGGTCCCGAGCTATGGATCTCGGATCGGTGGTAACAAAGACAAGGGAGACGATGTTTACCCAAGTTCGGGCCCTCTTGATGGAGGTAAAACCCTACGTCCTGCTTTGGTTTATATTGATGGAGATGTATCGAATACTGAGTTGATCTACCTCGAGATTGTAATGTGTGTATAACTCTAGGGCTAGGTGAATAATATTGCGTTGATGTCCCCTCTGCGGGCTAAACCCTATGGCTTATATACACGCCAAAGAGGGTATCTAGGGTTACAAGGTCGGTATCTAGTAGTAAGGCGGCTGGAAAGATCTTGGAGTATATGTCAAGTCTTCGGTAGAGACAGTCTCGATCACGCTTCCTGTATACGGCCTACGGAGTCCACCTTGGTCACGTACGGGGGCCCATCGGCCCAACCGAGGAGACGGGCCGGCTGGGTTAGCACCCCCTGATCCAGGACACCGTCAAGAGGACTTTCCGCGCCGCGACCGGCGCCCTTTTTTCACCGAAGCCGCCAACACTCCCCACCACCCGCCCCTGTTTCACTCAACAGTCTGCATATTCTACAAAATCTCCATCGCCAGCTGTCGGTGTAAAAACCGGCAGACCTCGGGGTAGGGGGTCCCAAGCTGCGGATCTCGGATCGGTGGTAACAGAGACAAGGGAGACAATGTTTACCCAGGTTCGGGCCCTCTTAATGGAGGTAAAACCCTACGTCCTTCTTCTGTTTATATTGATGGAGATGTATCTAATACAGAGTTGATCTACCTCGAGATCGTAATGTGTGTCTAACTTCTAGGGCTAGGTGAGCGATATTGCGTTGATTCCCTCTACGGGCTAAACCCTCTGGCTTATATACACGCCAGGGAGGGTATCAAGGGTTACAAGGTCGGTATCTAGGAGTAAGGTGGCTGGAAAAATCTTGGAGTGTACTACAAGTCTTCGGCAGAGACAGCCTCGATCACGTCTCCCGCGTGCGGCCTCCGGAGTCCATCTTGATCACGTATGAGGGCATATCGGCCCACCCGAGGAGATGGGCCGGCAAGGTTGGCACCCCCTAATCCAGGACACTGTCAGTAGCCCCCAAACTGGTCTTCTACGCCGAGGATGACTTTCAGCAGACATCACTTCGGATCCGGAGTCCCCGGCTTGACAGGCGAGTTCCACTTTGCATTTTGGATTTTCTCAACGGAGCATCAACATCCGAGGTCCAACATACCTTGAACCCTGCCCGAAGTGGGTAGATATTTAAGCCTCGAAGGCTCGTTGTTCAGGTATGAACGATCCAATCCGGCCTGACAACTTTATCGGAGAAGCTTGTCCCACGACGGGTCAAGCAGTTACTACCTCCCCCTCAAATCGCGGTTCGAGGTAACCTTTTTACTGGCATGTCCCTTCGAGGCAGAGATCGTGCCCGTTTCTTTAGGGATATCATCAAGATTTTGTTTCCCCCCATATGCTTCAACGGCATTTTTGATGGCAATCGCGATTTTATCGGTGCAGCGAGGGGACTCTTGGCCTTTCATAGGCTTATAAGAGCAAAGGGGAGAACAGTGTAACAGCGCACGCTCCCATTCTTCCCCCACTGTTGCTTCGTGTAGCTCTAGCGCCCAGATCCAACCAGCACGCCTTTCCCCTTCGCGAGCCCAACTCCTCAACCAGCCATGGCCGACACCCTCAAGGGGCACTGGGGAGGCTCCATCATGACGGCCGTGACCATCGCCGAGCTGCGCGATGCGGGGTACCTGACCACCGCCATCGCGACCCGTGCTCCAGTGGCCGGCCAGCTGGTGCTCGCTCCCAACGCCGGGGAGCGGGTGGTCTTCGTCCCCCACCTCATCCGAGGCCTGGGGTTCCTGCTGCACCCCTTCGTGCGCGGGGTAATGTACTACTACGGGTTAGATTTCCATCACCTGACCCCTAACTCCATTCTCCACATCGCCACCTTCATCACGGTCTGCGAGGCCTTCCTCCGCTGTGAGCCGCACTTCGGCTTGTGGCTGAAGCTCTTCGGGATCAAACCAAAGTCGAGTGGCTCGGATCTCGCGGAGTGCGGAGGGGCCATGATCAGCAAGAACCAGGTGGCCACCTGGTTCAAGGGCACCTTCATCAAAACGGTGAAGGAGTGGCAAAGAGAGTGGTTCTACATCACCGAGCCAATCGCCCCTGGTCAAACCGAAGTCCCGGCCTTCTCGGCCGGGCCTCCCAAGAAACTCAAGTCTTGGAAGGAGAAGGGCGTCGCTTGGGGGAAGCCAGAAGAGGTGGAGACCCTGATCGACAGGATCCTGTGGTGGTCCCCAACGGGGAAGGTTGAGCTGGCCGACGTCATCAATGTCATGCTCAACCGCCGTATACTCCCCCTCCAACTTCGGGCTACCCCGATGTGGGCACAAAAGCCCGAGGACATGGACACCATCAACACCTTCTTCCACTCCACCTTGGCCGCCATGTGGTCGAAGCTCATGAAGCTGGCCAAGGACAAGGCCCCCACGGCAGGGGAGGACCGCGGCCTCGAACACGGCTATGAGGCCCCCCCGGTGAGTGATTTCGCCCGTCAATCTTTATTTTTTTTACTTATTGCACTGAGGAGTAAAGTTTTTACTTGAATCATCGCATTTTGATATTTTGCAGAAGTGGTCGGCCTGGGTACAAGGGGTACGATGCCCGGCCCCACTGCCAGAGCAGCCCCCAACTCCCCTGCTCTCAGCGCTTCTGACAGAGGAGCCGCATGTGGTGGCCTCCAAAGGGACGAAGTCCCAGACAAGGAGGTCAAGTGCTCAGACCCAGGGGACTTCGGTCACCCGGTCAGAAGAGACCCATAACTCCGCCGCTCAAGACGGCGGCGCCGAGGAGGGTGAGGAGGAGGAGGTTCCCCTCCGAAGGGGAAGAGGTCGGCGTTAGAAGACGCCGACGTGGACATGCCGTCGAAGGGCCCAAAGAGGCCGAGGCGAGCCTCATCCGAGGCCGCCAACAAGTCGTCGAAGAGGGCCGAGCTCTCCGGTGACTCAGAGGAAGACCTCCTCACTATGGGGAGGAAGAAACCGGCACCTCGAGGGTAAGCCCTTATCCTTGTCCTCCTTACTTGAGTCATTGTTTCAGCAAGGGAAATCTTACAGAAGCAACTTTTCACATGCAGTCCGCCGAGGGTAATCCCCATTGGTTCTTCGGGCGGGTTGCCATCCGCCAGCGGGACTCCAGAGCCCGCCGCCTCTCCCCCGATGCACGTCGGTCTGGGGGAGGCAACATCCACCCTGGTCCTCGACGTCAACACGACGGGGGCCGACGAGGTGGCGATCATGGCCGAGGTCGACACCTCGGCCCAACAAGACCCGGGGACGGAGCGCCCCGAGGTCATAGAAGAAGGGCTGGGCCAGTCATTGGCCCAGCCGGCATCTACCTCAGCACCACCTCCCCAGCTGGAGGCTGCTCGGGTGGATGCATCCGAGGTCATCCCTCCACCCCAGCTAACTGCCCAAGGACGGGCCGGTGCGGGGTGGACCGAGGAGATGGAGGACGCCCTAAAGGGTTCTTCCATCAAGGAGGAGCACGGGCCTACAAGGCTATCGGTCCGCAGGGGCCGGCCTGCATGAGGTTTTCAAGAACCTCGTAGCAGGTTTCGAGGTACGCTTTCTGCGTATTCAATGCGTTTATTTAAGCTATTTGTTTTATGAATTTTGTCCGAGGACATAAAAGTACAGCCTGCTAAACGGCTTAGTGAGTGAGTAGCCCCCGAGCCCGAAGTCGGTTTCAATAAACCGGCATCAGGGTCGCTTGATTAAGTAGGAGCCCGTTGAGTAGCCCCCAGGACGCTGCTCGAGGCAGCCGTCCTGGAGCCTGTTAGTGATCTTAACTATTCCCTTTGTAATAAGGATCTATTTTATTCCAGGTTTCGACCTCGGTTCCGGACTCCGTCTCCGAAGAGATGGCGGAGATGAACCGGAAACTTGAGCAATCTCAAGGTAAGCAAGTTTAAACTTGCCTTTGTACTTTGGATGAAGAGGTATAATGTATGTTAAAGAAAACAACTAAGGCCGAACTGTGTTGATAGCGGAGCTGGAGACGCTCAAGGCCGAGCTCGAAAGGGCTCGGAAGGAGGTGCGGTAGCAGGAGGCTGCTACCGCCGCGGCCGAGAAGGCATGGGCCGCCGAGAAGGCAGCCGGGGAAAAGCACCAGGCACGGGTGCTAGAGGTCGAGGAGACCTTGAAGGGCGTGTTCGAAGCAGGCGACAAACTTCAGGAGGAGGGGCAGCGGATGAAGGAGGAGCTTGAGAAGCTTCAACGTGCCCACTCCGAGCTCAAGACCTTGGCCCGAGCGCACCGCGAGGTGCTCCAGCAAGTGAAGCAAATCGCCTCGGGTAAGATATTTTTGCTGCAGTGTGCGTTTGGCTGCAAAGGGTGTGTCGAGCTCACCCAGTTATGGCGTTCCGCAGAGGTCTTCGAGGATCTCCCGCAGAGCGCGGTGGATGCGGTGGCATACTTCGGCCAGCTGGCGGGCCATGAGGCGGAGAAGGCCTTCTGGGGGCAGTTCCTAGGGTCGCCGTCCGCGCAGCTGCTAAATCATCGAGTGAAGCAGCTGGTAGAGCTGTTTCGCATGACGAGGCCGGCACTCCAAGATCTCTGCGTCGCTCTGTGGCCTGCCGAAGCCATGCCAAATAGCCTCTTCGGCCTTACGGCCCGTCTCCGAGATGTCGTTCCCTGCGTGAATCGCTGGAAAAGGTCCGCGTGCTTCGAAGTGGTGCGGAGGGCGAATGCTTGCGTGAAGACTCACTTCCGCAAGGTTGACGCAGAAACATGTGTCGCGGGCCCTCCTGCCGACAAGCCGCGGACCGCCGAGCAGTTCTTCGCCGAGGTGGAGGCGGGAGCTCGGACCACCAAGGCCATGTGTCCCAAAGACACTCTGTATTTCTCGGTGATACTTCGGAATGCCGGAGTTTACGATGTAAAAACTTTATCTTTTGTTTAATGAAAATGGCTTAAGATTCCATGTGTATTTTTTATAATTTAATTATTCCTCCAATATGACTGTTTAAAATGAAAGTGGCCAGTCGTCGGCTTCTGCCCCAGTGTAGGTCATACAAAGGGTGTTCCTTAAGGCACACTGGACCCTTAGCCGACGTCTCGGAACCCGGAGGCGGTCGGTGACTTATAGGAACTAGGCGATCGGACTATAGTGGCTTGATATCTTTCACTTAGCCATAGGAGCTTGACTGTGGGGGCTGATGACCAGCCCCCGGCATGAGAAGTGTTTGGCCAAGTCGACCGAGGTCTAGGCCATAACACACTTCGGCTAGGAATGAAAGCCCTTCGTTTAACACGGGTGATCTCTATCGTCACATCGCTTGACGCGGTCTTCGGATGGCAGACCAGTTTACGCCTACCTAGATAGTCAGTTTTCGGCTTTCTCCACTTAGGCGCCACGCCAATTGACCTGGCAGTGCAATCGCAGTGGTTCTCCCGTTACACCCTTAGCCGAATTCATCGGAAACGTAAGGGGTACACGTAGGAGCCGAGCAACCCAACTATTGACCAAAATCTAGGCTCGAAACTGATGCATATAAGGCCAAAATCCGAGACGCCGAATACCTCGTGATTTGTTATACAATTGCATCTTTTTTAGAGAACTTCATCGTCCCAGAGGAGCTATGCAGATAAATAAATACAATAGAGACCTTGAAAGGGCATAGTTTCTTTATTTCATAATATCAATCGTGTACATGCCCAGTGGTGATGAGAGAATTGAAAGAGTACAATGTAAATGGTAAAGAAGGAAGAGGAAGAAATAGGTCGGATAATTGCTAACGGATTTTAAATGATTCGGGCCGCGACCTGCCGCACGTCTGCGTTTCCGAAATGTTGACCAGATCTTCACCATTGATGGTGAGGAACTTGTGAGGGTTGATGCCCCTTCGGTCCTTTATACACTTTAAGTGTTTGATTGGCCGAGTTCCTTTAAGGGAGGTGTTGCCGAGGTCACTCTATGGTTAAAACCACATGGACATAGTAATGTTTGGCTGTTTCTTTTACAGATACTTGCCTGTGCAGGGGCTCTAAGCCTCGTCTTTGCTTGGTTAATCCGCGCCGACGTTTGGGTAATTGTTCTGGCTCCTCGACATCCTAGGGAGTCTTGAGTGTGAAGTTATGCACTCTGGGGACGTAGTGCCCACAGAGAGGGCACACGAGGAGCCCGCATCCCTATTTCGGGTGCGGGGGTACCTGGCCGAGGTTGATTTGTGCAGCCCGGGCGCGCTTGAAAGAGCGGGCGGCGCGTTTGTCACTGCGGGCTGCCTCCTCGGACGCTTGAGCCTCGGCTACGAAAGCCGTGGTCTGTTCCTCTGTCCGGAGTGAACGTTCTGTGTTACCATTGACAGTGATGACGCCATTGGGTCCCGGCATTTTGAGCTTGAGGTAGGCATAATGCGGGACTGCGTTGAAGCGTGCAAAGGCTGTGCGCCCTAAGAGCGCATGGTATCCAGTCCGAAAGGGTACGATATCGAAGATTAACTCCTCGCTTCTGAAGTTCTCGGGCGAACCGAAGACTACCTCTAGGGTGATTGTTCCAGTACAACGGGCTTCGACGCTCGGAATGACACCTTTAAAGGTGGTAGAGCTCGGCTTAATCCGAGATGAGTCGATGCCCATCTTCCGAACTGTGTCCTCGTAGATGAGGTTAAGGCTGCTTCCCCCGTCCATCAGGACGCGTGTTAGATGATAACCATCAACAATAGGGTCCAGAACGAGCGCCGCCGATCCGCCGTGCCTGATGCTGGTCGGATGGTCGTGCTTGTCGAAAGTGATCGGGTAAGCCGACCATGGGTTATACTTCGGGGCGACTGGCTCCAGCGCGTATATGTCCCGAAGTGCATGCTTCCTCTCCCTTTTAGGGATGTGGGTGACATAGATCATATTGACCTCTGTTACCTCATTGGGAAATTTCTTTTACCCTCCATTATTGGGCTGCTGAGGTTCATCCTCGTCATCGCTGCGGTGTTGGGTTTTACTCTGACCCTCTGCCGCTATCTTGCCGGCTTGTTTGAAGACCCAGCAATTCCTATTAGTGTGGGTTGCTGGTTTTTCCTGAGTACCGTGAATCCCACATGGGTAGTCCAGGAGCCTGTCAAGCTAGCTAGGTCCGTCTTTGTTCCCTTTAAAGGGATTTCTTTTCTGCCCGGATTTAGGTCCGGTGAATCCTGCGTTAACCGCAGCGTCTTCAGTGTCGCTTCCGTCATTTTTATACCTGCGCTTATTTTTGTTGCACTTTGGTTTTCCATTGGCGTCGCGAGTTTCCAAGGTGCCTGCCTCGCCATTACGAGTACTTCGAGCGAGCCAGCTATCCTCTCCCGCGCAAAAGTGGGTCATCAGTGAGGTCAGGGCAGCCATAGTTCTCGGCTTATCCTGGCCGAGTTGTCGAGCCAACCATTCATCTCGAATATTGTTTTTGAATGCGGCGATGGCCTCGGCTTTGGAGCAGTCTATGATCTGGTTCTTCTTGGTGAGGAACCTGTTCCAGAATTTCCGGGATGATTCGCCTGGTTGCTGGGTAACACGGCTGAGATCATCAGTGTCCGGAGGTCGGACATATGTGCCCTGGAAGTTTGCTCGAAAAGCATCTTCTAGGGCCTCCCAGCTGCCGATAGAGTGATGAGGGAGGCTGTTAAGCCAGTGCCTCGCCGGCCCCTTTAACTTGAGCGGCAGATATTTAATGGCATGGAGATCATCTCCATTGGCCATGTGTATATGCAGGAGGAAATCTTCGATCCAAACTGCTGGGTCCGTGGTACCATCGTATGATTCTATATTGATGGGTTTGAACCCTTCCGGGAATTGATGTTCCATCACCCTGTCTGTGAAGCAGATTGGGTGAGCCGGACCTCGGGACCGAGGAGCATCTCGTCGGAGGTCGGGAGAAAGCCGTGAGTAGGCTTGATCTCGGGCATGGCCATTCCTGTCCATCCTAGCATCGTAGCCATCGGGCCCGGCGGGTGCACGCCCCCTTGACCCGTAGATGGACCGAGGGGAGCCCTATTTTCCTCAATATGACGTCTAGCGTCGTGAGGATCTAGGTAGTCCACGGGGTCTTTACCATGATGGCGTGGAGGTGGCCGTTCACCGGGGTCTTCTTGTCTTGGCCTGTCCCGGCCTCTAGGGGGCCGATCAAGGTCGTCAGCGAGCTCCTCGTCGAACTCCGGTAAAAGACGCCTGCGTGGGTATGATTTCGGCGCACTATGGCGTCGGTTTTCCATGTCTTGCTCGGCGGAGAGCACTTCGATCCACTTTTCATTTAGCGCATCGGTATTGGCCTGCAGCTGCTGCTGCTTGCGCTTTAGGCTCCGGGCAGTCACAACGAGGCGTCGCCGGAAGCGTTCTTGTTCAAAAGGGTCTTCGGGGACGATGTAGTCCTCGGTGCCGAGGCTCTCGTCCTTCTCGGATTCCGGCATGTAGTTATCGTCGGCCCCTTCGAAGAGGACATCGGGATCTGAGTCCCCGAGAGGTCGGTCTGGTGTGCCGTTCCTTACTGGGGAGGCTTGAACTTCTTCCTCATGGTTATCGGCATCGCCGTCCTCTGCGTCGCCGTTATTGGCTGTCGCGTCGTTGACACTGGGTTCCCCATTATTTCCCCGTCAGCGCCTTCGCCGATGTCGTGGAGGGGATTTGGGGGTGTCCACCATGTAGACATCGTAGGTGGACGTGGCGGTCCACCTGCCCGCGCTTACCGATGGCAAGGTAGTCTCGATGGGGTCATCAGCGTCTTCCTCCATGTCTGAAGGTTCGCCGTAGTCCAACACGTCGGTTAAATCATCGATCGTGGCGACTAGGTGGGTGGTGGGTGGGATGTAAATTTCCCTATCGTCGGCTTTAAGTCCAATCTGATTGTAAACCGAAGTCTTGCCGTCCGAGATGAACATGATCGGATACGGTCAAGCATCTCATCGAGGTGAGATAACTCTTCGGGACTCATGGATGCGCCATAGGCAGGGCTGATTTGGAGTACCCCCGTCATGTAACCGAATGCTTTTCCGGAGCGAGGGGAATCTGAACATAGTTCTGATTTCTGCGCCGAAATCAATTCTGGCACCGGCATAATTTCGGGAGTGGGAGCCGGATCTATCTCCGGACTGGCGATCGGGGAGAGACTGGCCGGAGTGGCGGTGTCAGGGGTCTCAAGGGGCGCCGTGACAGAGTTCGATTCCGGAGTCGAGCCTCCAGAACCGGCCGAGCTCTCGATCCGGCCGGGCGTCCATCCCAATAGGATGAGTTCGCCATGGGAATCGGCAGTGTACTCGAGGCCACCGAAAGTCACGATCCGACCTGGGGCATAGTTCTCGACAGAGGTCAGGTGACCCGTCGAGTCGGCGCAAACCATGCTGCCGAAGACGAAAAGCTGTCCGGGGGCATAGACGTCCCCACAGCCGTTGGCGCAGTTGATCTGCAGGCGAGCCATCAATCCTTCTAGTGATCACGCAGCGGAACTCTCAATGAAAGCACCAGTGTCGGTGTAAAAAACGGCAAACCTCGGGGTAGGGGGTCCCGAGCTGCAGATCTCGGATCGGTGGTAACAGAAACAAGGGAGACAATGTTTACCCAGGTTCGGGCCCTCTTAATGGAGGTAAAACCCTACGTCCTGCTTCTGTTTATATTGATGGAGATGTATCAAATACAGAGTTGATCTACCTCGAGATCGTAATGTGTGTCTAACTTCTAGGGCTAGGTGAGCGATATTGCGTTGATCCCCTCTACGGGCTAAACCCTCTGGCTCATATACACGCCAGGGAGGGTATCTAGGGTTACAAGGTCATTATCTAGGAGTAAGGCGGCTGGAAAAATCTTGGAGTGTACTACAAGTCTTCGGCAGAGACAGCCTCGATCACGTCTCCCGCATGCGGCCTCCGGAGTCCATCTTGATCACGTATGAGGGCATATCGGCCCACCTGAGGAGACGCGCTGGCTAGGTTGGCACCCCCTAATCCAGGACACCGTCACCAGCTCCCCCCTCCCCCAGATCCACACCAGAAGCCTTTTCGGCGCCGACATGCTCAACCTGACCATGTGCCCGCTCTTCTGCATCAACCCTACCTTCGCAGCCGTTCCCAACACGCGGCTGAAAGTGCAACTAATCCCCGGGTGGTTTTGGTAATCAATAACAACATATACATCATCGATCTAATTCTTATTGCTAATAAATTTCAGAAAAGATCAATGATTGGCATGGCAAGGACTAATGTATGTGGACCCCTCAAAATGTCAAGGATAAGTTTGGCATTCACAAAACTCTTCATTTTCATTTTAGTGATCCAAGATCACATTGAGTCCCTTAGGAAAGCCAATACTATTAAAAGGGGATGAGGTGTTAATGAAGAGGTTGTTGCTCAAAGTGCTTAGTGGTATTGCTCCAAAACCCTCAGTCATTCTCCCACAATCACATCTGTAAAACCCTAAACTTCTATCTCGGTCCCACCGAAACTTCTCCATCCGGACTCACTAAGACTACCACTTCTTATTGCCACAGCCAAACCCTAGCAAATCGGTTTCACCGAAAAGGATCTTGGTCCCACTAAGATGGCATGACCAAGTTGTTGTAACGCCATTATTTCACTTTAGAATCACCGAGTTGAAATAATCAAAATTACTGAAACTGAGTCTGCCCTAGCCATTACACTTTCGGTCTCACCGAGTTGTTCCACTTCGGTCCCACCAAAAAGCCTAAAGTTCACACTTTTTACACTAGTCGGTCTCACCAAGTTTATGTTCGGTCTCACCGGGTTGGGTCAAAAATTGTGTAACGGTTGGATTTTTGGTGAAGGCTATATATACCCCTCCACCACCACTTACTCTCAGAGAGAGCCATCAGAACATGCCTATACTTCCACCATACATTTTCTGAGAGAGAACCACCTACTCATGTGTTGAGATCAAGAGATTCCAATCCAACCACTTGAACCTTGATTTCTAGCCTCTTCAAGTTGCTTTCCGCTCCAATCCTTCTCCTACCCAAGCAAAATCTCTGAGAGAGAGATTGAGTGTTGAGGAGACTATCATTTGAAGCACAAGAGCAAGGAGTTTATCACCAACACACCATTTATTACGTTTTGGAGAGTGGTGTATCCTAGATTGGTTAGGTGTCACTTGGGAGCCTCCAAGATCATGTGGAGTTGAACCAAGGAGTTTGTAAGGGCAAGGAGATCACCTACTTCATGAAGATCTACCCCGAGTGAGGCTAGTCCTTCGTGGATGGAAGCCATGGTGGAATAGGCAAGGTTGCTTCTTCGTGGACCCTTCGTGGGTGGAGCCATCCGTGGACTCGCACAACCGTAACCCTTCGTGGGTTGAAGCCTCCATCAATGTGGAAGTACGATAGCACCACCTATCGGAACCATGCCAAAAATCTTCATGTCTTCATTGCGTTTGAAATCTCCAAACCCCTCCTTTAATTACATGTGCAATGTTTTGTTTTCCACTGCTACACTCTTAGAATTGCATGTGTAGGGTGACACTTGACTTGGTGTAATTGCTAAAATCTGCCCACAACTAAAATTGGGAAAAGGATAGATTTTTATTTGGTCAAGTAGTCTAATCACCCCCCCCCCCCGCTCTAGACATACTTTCGATCCTACAAGTGGTATCAGAGCATTGGTCTCCACTGCATTGGTTTCACAACCTAGGAGCGTATGGCGTCTAGTGAGGGAAATTACCACCGTAGAGGTCCATATTTTGATCGTACAAACTTTGCTAGTTGGAAGCATAAGATGAAAATGTATATTCTTGGTCATAACCCCGCCGTTTGGGCTGTTGTTCATGTTGGCTTGCAAGGTGAATTCTTTGAGGATGGCAAGGAACCGGATCGTGAAGCAACTGCGGAAGAATTGAAGATGTTGCAATACAATGTTCAAGCGTGTGACATTCTCTTCAACAGTTTGTGCCCCGTGGAGTTCAACAAAATCAGCCGCCTCGAGAATACAAAGGAAATTTGGGATACTTTGGTTGATATGCACGAAGGTACTGAGTCCATCAAGGAATCCAAGTTGGATGTGCTTCAAAGTCAACTTGACAAGTTCAAGATGAAGGATGGTGAAGGAGTCGTAGAAATGTACTCTAGGCTTGCTCTCATCACAAATGAGATTGCCGGTTTAGGAAGTGAAGAGATGACCGACAAATTCATCATCAAGAAGATTCTTAGAGCCTTGGATGGAAAGTATGATACCGTGTGCACATTGATCCAAATGATGCCCAATTACAAAGATCTCAAGCCCACGGAAGTCATTGGAAGGATTGTTGCTCATGAGATGTCACTCAAGGACAAGGAGGAGCTACACAATAAGTCAAGTGGTGCCTACAAAGCCTCAACTGATGCTCCCACAACTTCAAGCGACAAGCTAGTATCCAATGAAGAGATAAGCCTAATGGTGAAAGGATTCAACAAGTTTTACAAGAACAAAGGAAAAGAGAGAAGCTCTAGCTCAAGGCATTATGATAGAAGATCATCAAGTCGTGACCGTAATTGCTATAATTGTGGAAGACCCGGACACTACTCCAATGAGTGTACGGCACCTCACAAGAAAAGAGACGAATCACCAAGAGGAAGACATAGAAGAGACGAATCACCTCACAAGGAGAGAAGGAGTAGAGATGATCGTTATGAATGAAGACCTTCTCGGAGAAGCAAGGATTCGGAAAGGAAGGACAAGTCATCCAAGAGCTACTCTAGAAGACATCAAGCTCATGTTGGTGAATGGATTTCCGGCTCCGACTCCGACAATCATTCTGAGAGAAGCTATCACTCTGACTCTGACTATAGTCAAGATGAAGGTGTTGCCGGACTTGCTCTCGTATCCTCCAACTCCTATGATCTATTTGATTCACCAAATGAAGGAATTGGAAGATGCTTCATGGCAAAAGGCCCTAAGGTATCACACCCCGAATACTTTGACTTGAATAGTGATGAGGATGATTTGCTTGGTGCTGATGATTTACTTGTTGACAAGACTAGTGATGTGAGCTATAATGAACATGCTAGTAATCATGATAGTCAAGAGGAAACGAATGACAATGCTATGAAGGAGATTGAGCGTCTAACTAAAGAACTAAACACTCTTAAGTTATCTCATGAAACAACTCAAGAGGATCATAGAGAGCTTCTAAGATCTCATGAGAAGCTACGCTTCGAGAAACTAAATTTAGAGCAAGAGCATGAGTTCCTAAAAGCTATCAATGACGATCTTCGAAAGAAGAGTTCTTCATATCTTGCCAAGCGTTTACTCTTGTCTACCTTTATGCCACAAGTCAAATCTAAGGAAACTAGTAACAAGGCTAAAAAGGGTTCTACCTCTAGTAGTAACAATAACCATGCTAAACCCAATTTTGTTGCTTCTAGTAGCTCTATTAATTCCACTAATGATTCTCTTAGCCAAGTTACACTTGAGCAAGAAAATGATTTATTGAAAGGAATTATAGAAAAGGGTGTCTACAAGAGCTTTGTCGGGAGTAAGCAATTTGAGGAAATTGTGCGCAAGCAAGGGAGGCACTGGAAGAACCAAGGTATTGGTTTTGAACGAAAGTTCAATGCCAATGGAGTTGAGTGGGAGGAAGATCAATACCCCAAGACGAAGTTTGTTCCTCAACAAGAGAAGTATGATCCTACTTCCTTCAAGGGGACACAAGCTCAAGATGATCTTCCACCTCAAGACCACAAGCTAAATGGCAAGGACAAGCTTCAAAAAGAGATTAACTCATTTGAAAAACCACCTCAAGCTTTGGTCAAGTGGGTTCCAAAGGCCTCATCAAGTTCTACTTCATCAAGTGCTACTACAACTCCAAGGATTCCCATCAAGTTGATGTGGGTCCCAAAGAAGAAGAACTAGAGAGTTCTTGAGGGTGACTCTGCCAACAAACTTTACTCACATTCATTTATGGCAAGGACATGTGCAACCAACTTCAACATCTTGCAATAGTTCATGGAGTCACAAACCCTCTTGTTGGTAAGTCAAGGGACAAGGTATTCAATGCATTCATGGACATCATCATATGTGCATTTCACTCTATGTCTATGGATATTCTTGTTTTTTTTCCTTGTGGGACTAACCCATGTAGGTATTGAAAGTGCAAAACTCCAAGGATTGCTCCCAACTCTTGATGGTCTACATCAACATTGAGTATCCACATCTTCAACATCTACATGAAGTCAACATCGAGAAAACCCAAGGTTAGTTCATCCCTCTTTGGGGGGATATCACATCTAGGGGGAGCTTTACTCTAAGACTTGAGTCAAAGCAACTCTAATGGTGTGAACATATCAATGCTTTATGTAAAAGTGGTAACTCCACTTGTGCTTAAACGATGAGTATGACCTATGATCAAATGTTCTCATTTGACTCCTAAGTCAACATACTCATATATAGATGACTATGTCATCGCCCATTGTGTGATAGTTGCTAGAATTGTTTGTGCATGTTGCCACATATTTCACTTGCTATCTTATTGTGTGAGCATGTTGCTATGCATATTTCTTATTCGAGGACATCCATTTGTAGTTTGTTTGATTTGGTTTTATTTGGCCAAATGGATGTACAAGAATGCCTAAGAACCTCCTCTAGCTATCTATTCTTTCTTGTCACAAATTGTCTTCATGATATATCAATAAATTTGAACAAGTCTTTTTTGGACCCTCCGGGTGAGGTGCACTCGGAGCCACCGATCTGTCTAAGACTGAACTCCAAAACCTTCTAAATGCCTTTCGGTGTGACCAACTCATTCTCATTCGGACTCACCGAAACCATTTGGATTGATCTAGGTTTTCATCTCGGTATGATAGATTTGAACCATCTCGGAGAGACCGATATGCTGTACTGCTAGCAGTTACGCATCTCGGTGCCACCGATTTGTTTCAATCGGAGCCACCGACAGCGGATGGGTATATATATCCAGCGAGCCGATTCGATTGAAATTTTCTTAAACACTTCGACCTCGCGCCCCACTGCTGCCATCGCCCCAGTCTCCGGACGATCGCCGTTCCGTCCAACACGCCCTCGCCGTTGGATTCTGCCGCCGTCTATGGATATCTCACCCTCCGTTGCCACTGTAGAGGATTTGCGCCAAGTTAGGGAAAAATCCGACCCCTTAGTGCTTCTATTTCTGATTCAATGCACTAGGGTTTTCGCCATGAATCTTGCTACTGTGTACAACTTCTATTCTATGCACAAATTCCATAGATTAGATGCGAGTAAAGATTTTAGGTTTAAATTTCTGCAGAATACATCTCGGACTAGCCGATTTGAAAATTTCGGAGTCACCGATATGGCTACGGCCATTTCACAAGTATGTCTTGGTGCCGCCGAGTTGTACTGATCGGTGAGACCAAAATAACATTTCTATGAAACCCTAGCATCTCGGTGAGACCGAACCACATATCGGTCTGTCCGAAACTATGTGTCAAGTCTCTGCAAAGTGCTTTGGTATCACCGAAATTATCAACTCGGTTGTTCCGAAATGTCTTCTGTGAAAATTTGAAACTAAGATTTGAACTCAGATTTTTGAAAAACCAGCTGCATTTTGTGATAACTCATCTACTCTGCCTATACCCAACTATTTCATAGGTCTATTTGCAAGATGTTTGATGCAAGTGATGGTCAGAATGCCTCAGAGGCCAATGTTGATCTCAGTGCAAGCTCAAGTCCAGAGAGCGGTTATGAAGAAGGCAGCAGGAGCACACCCAGTAATCTTCCCAAGGCTGCCAAGAGAACAAGGAAGGCAAAAAGTTCAGATGACGAGGATGAGGACTTGCAATTGGAAGAGGTCACCTCCAAAAAGAAGAAAGTCACTGTTCAGAAAGAGTATGGCACTCAGAAATAGAGAGGAGTCACCAGGAAGATTTCTACCTCTACAGCTGCAAAGAGAGGTATCTCTTCAGAGAATCTAGGAGGATCTCAACAGGCACCCACTCAGGCAAAGCCAAAGGTTGCAGGAAAGAAAAGGGAAAGGAAGCAGGTAGCTCATGTGATCTTCAAGCCAACTTCAATGAGAAGAGATGATGCAACAGATGAGGAAGAGCATGCAGCAAACCCACCTCCTCCCAAGCAACAGAAACTCATGGGGGATGCTATCAAAATAGCTACTTCCTCCAAGGCCAAGCCTACAGCTACCAAGCCCAAAAGAACCACCAGAAATGTGCCAGCAAGTGAGAAGAACAAGGCCCCAGTGCCTCAAGGAAATGATGATGATGATGATGATGAAGCCACAGTGCTCAGAAAGCTAAGACCCAGACTGCCAGAACACAATGACACTCATCCTATTGCTGAGAACATGAAGGAGAGGAAGGACAATGGTCTGAGGAAGTGGAGGCAAGCTGATCCATATGCTGTAAGAAGAAGGACTGCTGTAGACTACAGATTCCACACCAAGGAACAACAGGATTTCTATGAGACAGTTTTGCTAGACAAGAAGCCCATAGTCAGTGACATGAGATGGGTGGATTGGAAATTCATTGATGCCAATGAAGATCATTTTCCTCATGTGCATGAGAGCTTCAAGATGGTTGGTGTTGATGATTTCATTGGTAAGAAACTGATAAATTGGAATGATGAGATGGTGATGCAATTCTACTCGACTGCTCATTTCTATCCAGATGGAAGGATTGTATGGATGACAGAAGGTATCAGGTATGAGTCCTTAGTTGAGGAATGGGCTACTTTGCTTGATGTGCCCAAGCCTGAGGAGCATGACATTGACGTGTATGCCAAGCGCAAGATGGATCACAACTCCATGGCCAATATGTACAAGGAGATCCCTTTGGATGATGTTGAGTCACACAAGCTAGGCTCAGTCTACCATCTGTTGGCTGGACTTGCTACCTCCAACACCATCATGAGGTATACTTTGATGCCTAAGTCTGGAGATGAGAGGATGATCAGAGGACACTCCATAAACATGTTGCATCACATTGACCGTTCAGAGAGATTCAGGGTCATGGATCTTATTGTTGAAACTGTTACAAGGACTGCTGCAGATCAGAAGCGGTCATGTGGTTTTGCTCCACACATCCAGGTGATTATCAACTCCAAAGTTGGTAACAAGACCTACTTGCTTGATCGTGAGCACATGCCACTTAGGCCTGAGTTTGAAGATAACACAGTCACCATGGATCCATCCCATCCTACTTCAGCGACAGCACAAGCCGAGAAGGAAGCAAGAGCAGAAGCAACCAAGTCTGCACAGCCTAGAGCCACATCTGCTCCGTTACTGAAGACGAAGGCCAACCAGATGAATTATCTTCTTCGAGCCACTCAGAGGATCGAGCAGAGTTTGGCCAACTTAGCTGCAAACCAGAAGAGTCTTGAGACGATAATTGAGACTAAATTCTATGACCTGGACATCAAGGTAACTGAGAAGAAAACCACTATTGAGAGCCTGAAGAAGGAGGTGGATGAAGCAAAGAATGCTAGTAGTGATGATGAGCAGCATCATGGTACAATACTTCCCACTACTACGCAGTTCAGGACCCAGCTTAGGTCAGCAGCGATTCCAGACACTTCCAGAGCTACAGTCTTAGCTCTAGCTGCTACACCTTCTGTTGCTCCCACAGCTGCCCCAGTTGTTGCCACTCCTCCACCTGTTCTGCAGACTTCTTTAGAGGCATTTGCAGACGCTCTTCTCTCGACTCTGACATCGACGCACACCGGAGCTGCCAGCCAGAGGACTTCACCGCCAGGAGCTGCCGGAGATCGTGTCTAGAGCGATGTTTAGCTCTATACCTATTCGATCTTTTTGGTACTTGTTGCCAAAGGGGGAGAATTTGTATAGATCAATAGAGCTTCGAGAGAGAGTGTTTTGCTTTTGTTCGTTTGATTTTCTTGAGATTTTCTTGCTACAATTTGTTTGTGTCTCTTTGGTGCTACTATGTCTGTTATGCTTGTGATACTACGTTCCGTTATGCGTGTTTGATCATACGATGCTTCATGTTATGCTCATTGCTTATCCCTATTATTACCTATGTATGATCATTCACTTGGTTGATTGGTGATGAGTGCTTATGTTATTGTATTCTTACCATTTTGAGCGCTCCACCAAGATGTATGTGACATGGAAGAGTGACCCATGATCCTAATCAATTGTGCATTTGCATTCAAACACAAATTTTAAATAATGCACAAATTTAGGGGGAGCTCTTAACTTTCACATACTTCTCAAAGCGATGATCTATTTCATTGATTATATCATTTGTCGAAGCTTTGATCTATATGTTGTCATCAATTACCAAAAAAGGGGAGATTGAAAGTGCAACTAATCCCCGGGTGGTTTTGGTAATCAATAACAACATATACATCATTGATCTAATTCTTATTGCTAGTAAATTTCAAAAAAGATCAATGATTGGCATGGCAAGGACTAATGGATGTGGACCCCTCAAAATGTCAAGGATAAGTGATAACCCACAAGTATAGGGGATCGCAACAGTTTTCGAGGGTAGTATTTCACTCAAATTTACTGATTCGACACAAGGGGAGCCAAAGAATATTTGCGAGTATTAGCAGTTGAGTTGTCAATTCAACCACACCTGGAGAACTAAATATCTGCAGCAAAGTGTTTAGTAGCACAGTAATAACACTGGCAATAGGAACAGAAACAGTAACAGTAGCAGTTTTGTAGTGATTGTAACAGCAGCAGTAGCAAAGTAACTTATCAAAGATCAATATGCGAAAAGCTTAGGCATTGGATCGGTGATGAATAATTATGTTGGATGACATTCACCATATAACAGTCACAACCTAGGGCGATACACAATAGCTCCAATTCATCAATGTAATGTAGGCATGTATTCCGTATATAGTCATACGTGCTTATAGTAAGAACTTGCATGACATCTTTTGTCCTACCCTCCCGTGGCAGTGGGGTCCTTAAGGAAACTAAGGGATATTAAGGCCTCCTTTTAATAGAGAACCGGAACAAAGCATTAGCACTTAGTGAATACATGAACTCCTCAAACTACGGTAATCACCGAAAAGAATCCCAATTATTGTCACCTTGGGGTATGCGGATCATAACACGTAATAGGTGAATACAATTTGCAAGATATGATCAAGAACATAAATATATTCATGAAAACATAAAGGGTTTAGATCTGAAATCATGGCACTCAGGCCATAGTGACAAGCATTAAGCATAGCAAAGTCATAGCAACATCAATCTCAGAACAAAGTGGATACTAGGGATCAAGCCCTAACAAAATTGACTCGATTACATGATAAATCTCATCCAACCCATCACCGTCCAGCAAGCCTACGGAGAAATTACTCACACACGGTGGTGAGCATCATGAAATTGATGATGGAGGATAGTTGATGATGACGACGGCGTCGAATCCCCCTCTCCGGAGCCCCGAACGGACTCCAGATCAGCCCTCCCGATGAAGAACAGGAGGTGGCGGCGGCTCCGTATCGTAAAACATGATGAAACTTCCTCTTCTATTTTTTTCTCGGGGAAAGTGAATTTATAGCGTTGGAATTAGGTCAGACGGCCGCTTGTGGGCCCCACAAGGCATCAGGGCGCGCCCTAGGGGGGTTACGCCCTGTTGCCTTGTGGGCAACAGGTGACCCCTCTTCTATTGATTCTTGCGCCAATAATTTTTATATATTCCGTAAAAAATCTCCAAAAAGTTTCGTCCAATTCCGAGAACTTTGATTTCTGCACAAAAACAACACCATGGTAGCTCTACAGAAAACAGTGTCAGTCCAGGTTAGTTTCATTCAAATCATGCAAATTAGAGTCCAAAACAAGAACAGAAGTGTTTGAAAAAGTAGATAGACGGAGATGTATCAACTCCCCCAAGCTTAACTCATTGCTTGTCCTCAAGCAATTCAGTTGACAAACTGAAAGTGATAAAGAAAAACTTTTACGAACTCTTTTGTTCTTGTATCCATATACAAGCTTAACTAGAACCCAAGTTTTCTACAAAGATCATGAACTAACCATGCAAATGATAACACTTAGAAACTACATTTACTCATATCAATGGCATAATCAACTAGCGACCAATAATAACATATCTCAAATGCCAACAATTTGTCAAAACAATCATGATATAATATGATAACATGGTATCTCGCTAGCCCTTTCTGAGACCGCAAAACATAAATGCAGAGCACCTCCAAAGTTCAAGCAACGACTAAACATTGTAATTCAGGGTAGAAGAGATCCAATCATGATTTACCCAACATTAACTATACTCAATGCATAAGAATGACAATAGTGCTCTCGGGATTGGTGCTTATAATGAGAAGGTGAGACTCAACAATAAAAGTAGAATAACATAAAAGTAAATGGATAGGTCCTTCGTAGACGGAAGCAGAGATTCGCAGAGGTGCCAGAACTCGAAGCTTAAATCAGAGATGAAAATAATTTTGAGAGGTGTATTTTTCCTGTCAATGTCAAGACCGAGGATTTTCAATATCTTCCATGCTAAACACATTATAGGCGGTTCCCAAGCGTAAAGGTAAAGTTTACTCCCCCTCCACCATACCAACACAAGCCATGGCTAGCCGAATTCACGGGTGCCCTCCATACCAACAACTTTCCGGGGGAGTTTGTTGCATTATATAATTTTTTTCATTTTGACTATAGGACTGGGCATCCCGAATACCAGCCTCTCTCGTGCAATGACAAGTGAATAAACACTCATCTGAGAATAACCCACTTAGCATGGAAGATACTGACCGCCCCCCTGTCGCTCCATGAGCGGTACGGGCACACAAAATAGATGTTTATTTGAATGTTTAGAGGTGGCACATGCAAATTTACTTGGAACGGCAGAGTAATACCGCATATAGGTAGATATAGTGGACTCATCTGGAACAACTTTGGTTTAAGGATTTTGGATGCACAAGTAGTATTCCCGCTTAGTACAGGCGAAGGCTAGCAATAGATTGAGAAGCGACCAACTAGAGAGCGAAAACGGTCATAATCATGCATTGAGAATAATTAACATTGAATACTAGCGTGAGTAGGATATAAACACCCTAAACATAAATATCGTGGAGGCTATGTTGGTTTTGGATCAACTACATGCATGAACATGTGCCAAGTCAAGCCACTTGAAACATTCAGAGGAGGATACCATATTAACATACTACATCATAACCATTTTAATGCATGTTGACATCCAAGATAAATCACTATCCAGTCCTAGCTACTTAAGCATGGCATGAGCAACTATAATCTCTAATTGTCATCACAAACATGTTTACTCATAATATGCTGAATCATGGATACTGAGTTAAACATATTTGAAAAAACAAAAACAAGAAGTTCATACCAGCTTTTCTTTGCCACAATCACTTCATCAAATCATCGTCATTATTGCCTTTCACTTGCATGACCGAATGATGTGAAAATAATAATAGTGCAAGAGTGCCGTGGACTAAGCTGGAATCTGCAAACATTTTATTCAAGGGAGAAGACTAGGTAATATTGGCTCTTCGTTAGATCAACAATAAAACATATGAGAGCCACTCAACATTTTCATCGTGGTCTTGTCTTTACGATGACTCAACGAAAGGAAAAGAAATTCAGAGAAACACACTGAAATATTTTTGGAGTTTTTAGTTTTTCTGAAGTAAGCTAACTAAAGAAGAAAAACGAAAAGCGAGAAAAACTATTTACATGGGAGAACTCCCAACAAACAAGAAAAGAAGAAACGAGACATCTTTTTGGGTTTTCTTTTAATATTATGAACAAACTAGAGGGAAAGAAAAACTGAAAAGAAGCGAGAAATATTTTTGGATTTTTTGAGTTTTTTCAAACACACAAGAAGAAAGCGAAAATAAAACTAACATGGAGAATACAATTAAAAAGGATGAACACCGACAACTGGAATGAATGTGTGAACATGAATGTAATGTCGGTGAGAAATACATACTCCCCCAAGCTTAGGCTTTTGGCCTAACTTGGTCTACTGCCATGGCTGACCAGGATAATAATCGAAGTGGTAGCTCATGGAGGCGTTCTGTGCCGCCTCCTCAGCGAGGTGAGCGGCCTCAACTGCCGCGTTATACTCGTGCACCTCATTCTCATGAAGAAAATATCTCTATTTGCTCTGGAAATCAAAGAGGACAGGAGCAGGCAAAATAACAGACACAGAATGATATTTATCGAATATCAAGTTATAGTCATATCTGTGAGTGTTGCGCTTAATATACTCATGGTTCTGCATTGCCTCAAAATTCAAGTATTTATCAGGTAAAAGAGGATCATTGGGCCTAGGCGAGACCCCTAGCCTTGCAGCTTTGCGGGAGGCATAAATTCCTCCATACAAATCACCATTACCCGCGTTGCGATGCAACCTACGTGCAACAATAGCCCCAAGATTATAGTGTTTGCTACCCATTAAAGCAATATGAATAAGGCTCAGTTCGGGGGCACAATGTGCACTACAGTCTTGTTTACCAACAATGCATTTCCCATTAAAAAGTGCAAAGTACCGAATAGAGGGAAAGTGAATGCTCTTTATCCTAGCTTGCGTAACTCCCCTATCCTCACCATTGCAAAGACTATTGAGAAATAGTTCATAATTAGATTGTCGCGGTTCGCTAAGTGAACCCCAAAATGGAATTTTGCGCGCATCACAGAATTCTTCTAGAGACATACTATAGGATTTATCATAGAGATGAAATGAAACTCTAGAAGCACGAGAATGATACTCAAATTTTTGAGTGAATGAATGGGTGAGGCTGTAGTGTTGTGGAGGCTTATCTGCGATGAAGGTAGAGAGCTCGGTGTTATGAATATATTGATCAAATTCTTCCTTAATGCCTGCACCTATCATGAACTCGTTGCATGGTCATCGACAAGATTTTGCCTCGGCACTTCTCACCGAACTTGCCCTTGGTTCAACAGATGATTGGCGTGCAGGGCTTTCACTCGACGATGCTTCAGAGGACCTCCTCCTTGAAGAACTCCTCCTAAAGAGGTTCATTTTCCTAAGAGAAAATTTCTGAAATTTTTGGACCACAAAAAGATGTTAACAAAACTTCACAAGATTGATAGCAACTACTCATATAAGTGCCTAGAGGCTATATCAAGCATTCAAACTACTTAGAACTCAAAGAATTCAACATGCAAGCTCATTTTCAGTAGCACCAATAGCAGCAATTTATGCAAAATATAATCCACTGAAGAAAAAACTACTTGGAGCAATGGGAGAGTCACATACCAAGGAGCAATCCCCCAAAACAGTTTTGGAAACGGAGCTCTGAGCAAAGAGATCGAAGATCTCATGTTTGGGAGCAAGAACACGAGAGAGAGAGAGCTACCACGATTTTTTCTGGAGGTAGGAGATGAAGTGGGTGAAGAGATAAGTGAGTGGGTCCCTGTGGGACCCACAAGGCATCTTGGCACGCCCTAGGGGGGTGGCCGTGCCCTGTTGCCTTGTGAGCAACAGGGGCACCTCCCTGGGTTGTTCTCAGTGCCAAAAATTCTTATATATTCCAGAAAAAATTATGTTAAAATTTTATTGCATTCTGAGCACTTTTATTTTTGGGTCATTTTTTATTGCATGGATAATTCAGAAAACAGGATAATCATGGCATTTTGCTTTATTAAACTATAAATAACAAAGAGCAAACTATGATTACAAAAAGTTGTGCTTACAAACTTCATCGACCACATGCCCCTCAAAAAGAATCCATTAATAAGGTTGATCAAGTCTTATTAACAAACTATTTTTGAGTGACATGAAACCGAAGAATTTTCGTATAGCACTAAGTTACCTCAATGGGGATATGCATCTCCCCAACAATAAGAATTTCATATTTATTTTTGACAGTAGAAAGAGGAAATTTGAATCCTCCAATAGTGATTGTCGCGGTTTTTTCAATAATATTGATACCATTCACTGAAGTTTGTTTCTTCGGGAAATAAACCGTATGCTCATTACCATTGACATGAAAAGTGACCTTGCTTTTGTTGCAATCAATAATAGCCCCTGCAGTGTTCAAAAAGGGTCTTCCAAGGATAATCGACATGTTGTCGTCCTTGGGCATATCAAGTATAACAAAGTCCATTAAGATAGTAACATTTACAACAACAATGGGCACATCCTCGCAAATTCCAATAGGTATAGCAGTTGATTTATCAGCCATTTGCAAAGATATTTCAGTAGGTGTGAGCTTATTCAAATCAAGTCTTCTATATAAAGAGAAAGGCATAACACTTACACCGGCTCCTAGGTCACATAAAGCAGTTTTAACATAACTTCTTTTAATGGAGCAAGGTAGTGGGTATTCCCAGATCTCCTAACTTTTTAGGTACTCCACCCTTAAAAGAATAATTTGCAAGCATGGTGGAAATTTCAGCTTCGGGTATCTTTCTTTTATTAGTGACAATATCTTTCATATATTTAGCATATGGTGGCATTTTTAACATATCAGTCAAACGAGTGCACAAAAAGACAGGTCTAAGCATTTCAACAAAGCACTCAAAGCCTTCCTCATCTTTATTTCTAGATGGTTTAGTAGGAAAAGGCATGGGCTTTTGAACCCATGGTTCTCTTTCCTTTCCATGTTTTCTAGCAACGAAGTCTCTTTTGTCATTATTCTTAGGAGGTGGGTTATCAAGATCAACAACAGGTTCTATTTCTACATCATTATCTGGTTGAGCATCAACATGAACATCATCATTATTATCATTATCACTAGGTGAATGTTCATTACCAGATTGTGTCTCAGCATCTGAAATACAAACATCATTGTGATTCTCAGGAGGTTTTTCTATCTCAGGTTCACTAGACGCATGCAAAGTCCTATCATTTTTCTTTTTCTTTTTCTTTTTCTTCTTAGATGGACTAAGCACATCAATATTATTTCTCTGAGAATCGTGCTCAATTCTTTTAGGATGACCATCAGGATACAAGGGCTCTTGAGTCATTCTACCTTCTCTAGTCATTACCCTAACAGCATGATCATTCATTTTATTATCCATCTCATTAAGCAAATCATTTTGTGACTTAGCTATTTGTTCTAACTGAGTCTGGACCATAGAAGCATGTTTACTTAAGCCCTTAACATCATTAGCAATTCTAAATATCAAATCACTCAAGCGATCAATCATGATTGCATTTCGTTTTAATTGATTGCTAACATACATATTGAAACTCTCTTGCATAACAATGTAATTATCAAATTCATCCAAACATTGACTAGCAGATTTATTATAGGGAATATCACTTTCATTGAATCTATGAAGATAATTTACCTCTACTACCTGTGCCGGGATATCAAGTCCATGTATTTCTTCAATAGGTGGTAGATTCTTAACATCTTCAGTTTTAATACCTTTTTCCTTCATAGATTTCTTGGCTTCTTGCATATTTTCTGGACTGAGGAATAGAATACATCTCTTCTTTGGAATTGGCTTAGGTGGTGGTTCAGGAAGTGTCCACTCATTATCATTCTTTAATATATTATTCAATAGTTCTTCGGCCTGTCCAACAGTTCGTTCCCGAAAACACAACCAGCACAACTATCTAGGTAGTCCCTAGAAGCATCGGTTAGTCCATTATAAAAGATATCAAGTATTTCATTTTTCTTAAGAGGATGATCAGGCAAAGCATTAAGTAATTGGAGAAAAAGGTCTTGATAACCCACAAGTATAGGGGATCACAACAGTTTTCGAGGGTAGTATTTCACCCAAATTTATTGATTCGACACAAGGGGAGCCAAAGAATATTTGCGAGTATTAGCAGTTGAGTTGTCAATTCAAACACACCTGGAGAACTAAATATCTATAGCAAAGTGTTTAGTAGCACAGTAATAACAGTAGCAATAGGAACAGAAACAGTAACAATAGCAGTTTTGTAGTAATTGTAACAGCAGCAGTAGCAAAGTAACTTAGCAAAGATCAATATGCGAAAAGCGTAGGCCTTGGATCGGTGATGAATAATTATGTTGGATGACATTCACCATATAATAGTCACAACCTAGGGCGATACACAATAACTCCAATTCATCAATGTAATGTAGGCATGTATTCCGTATATAGTCATACGTGCTTATAGTAAGAACTTGCATGACATCTTTTGTCCTACCCTCCCGTGGCAGCGGGGTCCTTAAGGAAACTAAGGGATATTAAGGCCTCCTTTTAATAGAGAATCGGAACAAAGCATTAGCACTTAGTGAATACATGAACTCCGCAAACTACGGTAATCACCGGAAAGAATCCCAATTATTGTCACCTTGGGGTATGCGGATCATAACACGTAATAGGTGAATACAACTTGCAAGATAGGATCAAGAACACAAATATATTCATGAAAACATAACGGGTTCAGATCTGAAATCATGGCACTAGGGCCCTAGTGACAAGCATTAAGCATAGCAAAGTCATAGCAAGATCAATCTCAGAACATAGTGGATACTAGGGATCAAACCCTAACAAAATTGTCTCGATTACATGATAAATCTCATCCAACCCATCACCGTCGAGCAAGCCTATGGAGAAATTACTCACACACGGTGGTGAGCATCATGAAATTGGTGATGGAGGATGGTTGATGATGACGACAGCGTCGAATCCCCCTCTCTGGAGCCCCGAACGGACTCCAGATCAGCCCTCCCGATGAAGAACAGGAGGTGGCGGCGGCTCCGTATCGTAAAACACGATGAAACTTCCTCTTCTATTTTTTTTCTTGGGGAAAGTGAATTTATAGCGTTGGAATTAGGTCAGACAACCACTTGTGGGCCCCACAAGGCATCAGGGCGCGCCCTAGGGGGGTCGCGCCATGTTGCCTTGTGGGCAACAGGTGGCCCCTCTTCTATTGATTCTTGCACCAGTGATATTTATATATTCCATAAAAATCTCCAAAAAGTTTCGTCCAATTCTGAGAACTTTGATTTCTGCACAAAAACAACACCATGGTAGCTCTGCTGAAAACAGCGTCAGTCCGGGTTAGTTTCATTCAAATCATGCAAATTAGAGTCCAAAACAAGAGCGAAAGTATTTGGAAAAGTAGATACGACGGAGACGTATCAATAAGTTTGGCATCCACAAGACTCTTCATTTTCATTTTAGTGATCCAAGATCACATTGAGTCCCTTAGGAAAGCCAATACTATTAAAAGGGGATGAGGTGTTAATGATGAGGTTGTTGCTCAAAGTGCTTAGTGGTATTGCTCCAAAACCCTCAGTCATTCTCCCACAATCACATATGTCCAAACCCTAAACTTCTATCTCGGTCCCACCAAAACTTCTCCATCCAGACTCACCGAGACTACCACTTCTTATGGCCACAGCCAAACCCTAGCAAATCGGTTTCACCAAAAAGGATCTCGGTCCCGCCGAGATGGCATGACCAAGTTGCTGTAACGCCATTATTTCACTTCGGAATCACCGAGTTGAAATAATCAGAATTACTGAAACTGAGTCTGCCCTAGCCATTACACTTTCGGTCTCACCGAGTTGTTCCACTTCGGTCCCACCGAAAAGCCTAAAGTTCACACTTTTTACACTAGTCGGTCTCACCGAGTTTATGTTCGGTCTCACCGAGTTGGGTCAAAAAGTGTGTAACGGTTGGATTTTTGGTGAAGGCTATATATACCCATCCACCACCACTTACTCTCAGAGAGAGCCATCAGAACATGCCTATACTTCCACCATACTTTTTCTGAGAGAGAACCACCTACTCATGTGTTGAGATCAAGAGATTCCAATCCAACCACTTGAACCTTGATTTCTAGCCTCTTCAAGTTGCTTTCCACTCCAATCCTTCACCTACCCAAGCAAAATCTATGAGAGAGAGATTGAGTGCCGAGGAGACTATCATTTGAAGCACAAGAGCAAGGAGTTCATCACCAACAGACCATTTATTAGCTTTTGGAGAGTGGTGTATCCTAGATTGGTTAGGTGTCACTTGGGAGCCTCCAAGATCATGTGGAGTTGAACCAAGGAGTTTGTAAGGGCAAGGAGACCATCTACTTCGTGAAGATCTGCCCCGAGTGAGGCTAGTCCTTCGTGGACGGAAGCCATGGTGGAATAGGCAAGGTTGCTTCTTCGTGGACCCTTCGTGGGTGGAGCCCTCTGTGGACTAGCGCAACCGTTACCCTTCGTGGGTTGAAGCCTCCATCAACGTGGACGTACGATAGCACCACCTATCGGAACCACGCCAAAAATCTTTGTGTCTTCAGTGCGTTTGAAATCTCCAAACCCCTCCTTTACTTACATTTGCAATGTTTTACTTTCCGCTGCTACACTCTTAGAATTGCATGTGTAGGGTGACACTTGACTTGGTGTAATTGCTAAAATCTGCCCACAACTAAAATTGGGAAAAGGATAGATTTTTATTTGGTCAAATAGTCTAATCACCCCCTCTAGACATACTTTCGATCCTACAGCGGCTTCCCGTGCCTCGCCGTCTTCGCTTGGTCGCCAGCCGCCCTCGAGCATATCCATCCTGTAACCATCGCCTCTCCTACCGGGTTTGGACAAAAACCTATCAGTTACTACTCTCCATCGTGGTGAGGCTTATTTCCTCACGATCCCTCTTCCTATTTGATTCTGTATGTTCCCAAATTGGCTATAAAATAACAGAGAGTGTATATATGTTCATTATCTACCTTCCTAACTAGTACATATAAGCTGTATTTGTTCCAATTAGTTATTGTCGATTTATAGATCGTGGGCGCCTGAGTCACACAAAATGAACAAATTAGCCATACATTTTCCAAATTATTACATGACATGTCTAGACAGCTTGCTACCAAGTTGTTAGCTTTATGCTTATCCCCCTTTTTCTTAATTTCACATGTGTTCTTTGTAGATGCCAAGTAGCAGCGACATCACTCATGCTTTAGGCGATGTATCTTCATCTGAGTCCGACAACCCTAGGTCTCCAGCAGATGATCAGGGATCAAGTAATCTGGAACGGGATAGAGCTGCCACAATCACCCTTTCGGTCAGGACATGGAAGAATGCTCCACAAAAGCCGACACACCAGCCTAAAGGTGTATATGAAGTAACCGAGATCGATTTAAAATCTTGGGCTCCAACTTAACCAGATAAAGCACGCATGAGGTTCAGGAGTGTGTGTGGATTTGTTGGCAGGGCAAGGCTCAACATTAATCTGCCGGGGTTTCAGAAGGCTGACACAGAAACGCGGCACATGATAGTCCGGGAGATCATGGATCACTTCAACATTCCAGAGCAGTGGAGAATGCAGGTAGAACACGCTGCACTGAAGAAGGCCAGGGATGCTTGGAGAAACTGGAAGCACGTGTTGTACAAGAAGTACTTGAGTGAAGGCAAGGACCCAATCCCCACATACCCCCAAATTACAAAGGCAGACTGGGCAGAATTTAAAAGGGTCAGGGCAACTACAGAGTTTATCTAGAAGAGTGCCAAGCAATCGGAACTTCAGAAGAGGAACACACACCCCCACCGTATGGGTGTGGCAGGATACTATGGCATGAAACCGATATGGGACCAGGAGGACAAAGAAGCAGTAGCTGCGGATGGGAAATGATAACCCACAAGTATAGGGGATCAGTTGTAACCTTTCTCGATAAATAAGAGTGTCGAACACAACGAGGAGCTAAAGGTAGAATTAATATTCCCTTCAAGTTCTATCGACCACCGATACAACTCTACGCACACTTAACGTTTGCTTTACCTAGAACAAGAATAAAACTACTTTGGTGTAAGGATAAATTTGCAAGGATAAAACTAGAAGTACTTAGCAAGAATAAAACTAAGAGTAAATTGCAAGATAATAAAAGTTAGTTGTTTAGTCGAAAGCTTTTTGTAACACAAGAGAAGGATTTGTCCCTAGGCAATCGATAACTAGACCGGTAATCATTATTGCAATTTTATATGAGGGAGAGGCATGAGCTAACATACTTTCCGTACTTGGATCATATGCGCTTATGATTGGAACTCTAGCAAGCATCCGCAACTACCAAAGATCATTAAGGTAAAACCCAACCATAGCATTAAGTACAAGTCCTCTTTACTCCCATACGCAACAACCCCCTTACTCGGGTATAAGCTTCTGTCACTCTCGCCACCCACTATAAGCGAATCATGAACGTATTGCAACACCCTACAGCAGTAATCTCACATGCTTGCACGACACAGAGGACACCATAGGACAACACCAAAATAAAACATACAACTCAAACCAATCACGATCATCAATCAACCCATAGGACAAAACGAATCTACTCAAACATCATAGGATGGCAACACATCATTGGATAATAATATGTAGCATTAAGCACCATGCTTAAGTAGAGATTACAGTGGGGAGAAGAGGTGTTACACCGCTGCATAGAGGGGGAGAGAGTTGGTGTTGACGGCGGCGAAGTGGTTGGTGTAGATCGCCGTCACGATGATTGCCCCAGCGGTGTTCCGGCGCCACCGGGAGACAGGGGGAGAGAACCCCCCCCCCCACTTCTTCTTCTTCCTTGGCCTCCCCCCTATATGGGAGGAGAGTTTCTCCTCTGGTCCATGGCCGCCATGGCTCCTGGAGGGGAGGAACCCCTCCGAGATTGGATCTCTCTCTCTGTTCTCTTCTGTTTCGCGCTCCTGTTTTCTGACCAAAAACCGTTTCTTATATTCCTGGAGATCCGTAACTCCAATTGGGCTGAAATTTTGAGGGGATTTTTATCCAGATATTAGCTTCCTTGTGGCAGAAGGACAACCCCAACCGACCTACAGGGGAGCCACAAGTCTACCAAGCGCGCCCTGGGGGCGCGCCCTCTGAGCTTGTGGTCCCCTCGGGCATCATCTCGCGTTGATTCTTTTTCCCAAAAATCACATATATTCCAAAATAAATCTCCGTAATTTTTTATTGCGTTTGGACTTCGTTTGATATGGATTTTCTACGAAACAAAAAACATGCAACAAACAGGAACTTGCACTGGGCACTGGATCAATATGTTAGTCCAAGAAATCATATAAAATGTTGCCAAAAGTATGTGGAAATTGTAGGATATTGGCATGAAACAATCAAAAATTATAGATACGATGGAGATGTATCAGCATCCCCAAGCTTAATTCCTTCTCGTCCTCGAGTAGGTAAATGATAAAAAGATAACTTTTGATGTGGAATGCTACCTAGCATAATCTTGATCATGTAATCTAATCATGGCATGAATATTAAGATACGAGTGATTCAAGGCAATAGTCTATCATTTGATATAAAGACATCAATACTCGGGCATACCAACAAATAATCATGCCTTTCAAAATAAAAATGCTAAAGAATGCTATCCCTAGCCCATCATGCTCAATCATTGATCCAGTCATGATGTACACAACATTAACTATACTCAATGCATAAAATGACAATAGTGCTCTCCAACTGGTGCTTGAATGAGAAGGTGATGACTCAACAATAAAAGTAAAATAACATAAAGTAAATAGATAGGCCCTTCACAGAGGGAAGCATGGATTTGCAGAGGTGCCAGAGCTCAATGCTTAAATCAGAGATGAATACATTTTGAGAGGTGTACTTTTCCTGTCAACGTCACGACTGAGGATTCTCAATATCTTCCATGCTAAACACATTATTGGCGGTTCCCAAGTGGAAAGGTAAATTTTACTCCCCCTCAACCATTCAACCACAAGCCATGGCTAGCCGAATCCTCGGGTGCCCTCCATACAATCAACTTTCTGGGGGAGTTTGTTTCATTATATATTTTTTCATTTTGATTACAGGACTGGGCATCCCAATTACCAACCTCTCTCGTGCAATGACAAGTGAATAAACACCCATTGTGAGAATAACCCGCTTAGCATGGAAGATACTGACCACCCCCTGCTGCTCCATGAGCGGTACGGGCACACAAAACAGATGCTTATTTGAATGATTAGAGGTGGCACATGCAAATTTACTTGGAACGGCAGAGTAATACCGCATATAGGTAGATATGGTGGACTCATCTGGAACAACTTTGGTTTAAGGATTTGGATACACAAGCAGCATTCCCGCTTAGTACAGGTGAAGGCTAGCAAATAGATTGAGAAGCAACCAACTAGAGAGCGACAACGGTCATAATCATGCATTGCGAATAATTAACATTGGATACTAACATGAGTAGGATATAACTTCGTCGCATAACTATATGTGCATGCTTCGGGAGTCACAAACCTTAACACCAATATTCTTACTAAACCACAATCATTCACTAGTACCTCCCACATATCACCATCTCAATATCGCAAAACTATTGCAAGGAATCAAACTTATCATATTCAGTGATCTGCAAGTTTTATGTAGGATTTTATAACTAACCATGTGAATGACCAATTCCTATTGACTCTCTAAATAGATATAAGTGAAGCATGAGAGTTTAATTCTTTCTACAAAAGACCATGCTCTAATAAATATAAGTGAAGCAAAAGAGCATTCTACGAATAACGGTTTTCCTATGTAGAGAAACAGGCATCCAAACTTCAAATGATATAAGTGAAGCACATGAAGCATTCTATAAAGCCATACTCAAAAGATATAAGTGAAGTGCATGAAGCATTCTATAAATCAATGAAGGACTATCTCATACCAGCATGGTGCATTATTTAAAACAAAAAGAAAAAGCACACAATGCTCCAAGAATTTACGCATATCATGTGAGCGAAAAAACCCAGAGACATACCGATAATTGTCGAAGAAAGATGGGATGCCTTCCGGAGCATCCCCAAGCTTAGATGCTTGAGTCTCCTTGAATATTTATTTGGGGTGCCTTGGGCATCCCCAACCTTGAACTCTTGCCTCTCCTTATTCTCCTCATATTGATACCTCCTCGATCTTTGAACACCTCATCCACACAAAACTTAACCAAACTTTTTATTAGAAGGGTTAGTACATATAACATCAAATCCCATCATGTCCTGCTGTAACATTATTGTGTAATTATAATAAAACATTAGCCACTGTATGCTATCACAATTCTATGGCTCCCAAATCAATGGGGCTCAACAAGATTTCAAACATACGCAAATAAAGAAACTATAACAGCAATCCGTGAAAACAGGACAGTCTGTAAAGATGCAAATGAAACATATACTTCTGTAACTCAAAAAATTCTGAAAAACTAGGAAAAATAAAAAATTTGCATAGCAGTATTGTGTAAAAATTTCAGAATTTTGCATGTTCCAGTAAAATATAGAAATTCAAACACTACAGCAAAAGTTTCTGTTTTTGCACTGCACACACCAAACAAGCAATTTAAACATCCTAAAGGTAAATCTTGGCACATTATTTTTACAATACAATGGATTTGTACAAGGGGATAATTATTTTTGTGAGAAACTTCCATGAAAAATTCTACATTGTTTCCATGAGCATGAACACAAGTGTTCAAGGTCGACCCTCACTTCTTCAATGCATAACCTTCCAATCGCTTCTCTTTTTGAAAAAGTTTTAGGTTCCCCTCTATATTTTTTTGTTTTTAAACTTTTTAAAAGCACACAACAGAATAAAATAACTCTCTAAAACTTTTGGGTTGTCTCTCAGGCAGTGCTTTCTTTAAAGCCATTAAGCTAGGCATAACGTGCTCAAGTAATTGATCCACCCGGATCCCAAGGTATATCAAAGCCAATTTTAATTAACAATGATTTGCAATTTAGTATTGAGCACAAAGCAACATATATCATGCAATGACAAAGTCTAACTCTCTTCCTATGCATCGGCATGTCATAAAAGAACAATTCATGCACATCAAGTAAAGGCCAATGCATAGTATAAACAGTTTCTTGCAATTTTATCGTATTAGAAACATAGAGAGGTGGAGATGTAGTTCCTCTCTCATAATAATTACAATTAGGAGCAGCAAGCACATGCATATTATATTCATCAAAATCATCATGTGTAATAGTAAAACGCAACCCATCAATATAATCCTTAATAAGCGCAAACTTCTCCGATATAGTGTAGTTGGGAGAATTCAAAAAGATAATAGGACTATCATGTGTGGGTGCAATAGCAACAATTTCATGTTTAACATAAGGAACTATTGCAAGTTCATCTCCATAAGCATAATTCATATTGGCATCATGGCCACAAGCATAGCAAGCATCAAGTTCATCAAAAGGGGATATTTCAAATGAATCCAAGGGATCATAGCAATTATCATAGCATTCATCCTTCGGTAAGCATGAAGGGAAATTAAACAATGTATGAGTTGAAGAGTTACTCTCATTAGAAGGTGGGCACGGATAGCTAATCCGCTCTTCCTCCTTTTGTTCTTCGCTCTCCTCCTCGTCTTTTTCATCTAATGAGCTCACAGTTTCAGCAATTTCTTGTTCCATAGATTCCTGCAAAATATTAGTCTCTTCTCAGACAGCGGAGACTTTCTCAATAAATTCATCAATATAGGCATTGTATTCATAATTCTCAGAGCAATATTTAAGTATAGCCAAATTTTCAGATCTGTAAAGAGCATCATCACAATCTTCATACTTTTCAAACAAAGACTCAATTTCATAAGCACCCTTAAAAGCAACAAATTCTTCTATTTGTTCCTCATGATAGTAATCATATACACCATTAGCATAAGAAGCTAAGGTTTCATTATCATTAAATTCACATTGAAAGGGGAGGTGTGGAGCCTCCATCTTAGAGCAACAAGTACAATCATATCTTAAACATAAATCCCAAGCATACCAATGCAACATTTTAATTTGATCCCATAAGTGTTTCCCTTTTTGAGACAAGCGATAATCCCTAAAGTATTCCCGTTGATCCAAAGTATCTCCCATTATCAAGTTGAATGGAGATTTATCAGGATTATCAAAGTAGTATTTAATGTTTTCCACATAACCAGCATCGAGGGTTTAGGAGGTTCCTCATCTCCATGAGTAGCAAGTTGAAAGCGCAGGTTATCTCCCAGAGGGGGTGAATGGGAGATTTTTAGAAATTCATCAAACTCTGATGAATTTGACGAAGATTAGAGTGAAGAAATAGAAACGCAAGGGAAACTAACTCATCACAGAATCAGAGTACATGCGATCAGGATATATAAGAGTGAAGAACATGCAATCATACAATCATACACGCATGAGGAATATGAACTAAGGAAATAAACGATAGCATGATCAAATACTTCAGTTCAAATTCGTCAGAGGATAGATCACAAATTCTTCAGCAGCGGAATAAAGTAAGAGAGGGTGAGGAATTTGAAACCAGGTTGTCTCGGTGAAGACAATGGAATTTGCTAGACCAGTTCCAGTTGCTGTATCAACTGTATGTCTGGTTGAGGCGGTTGAGTCACAACTCAGAGAACACTTAGTCCTCACCGTATTCGTCTTGAGCTAAGGTCACTTCGACCTCGCCCAATCACTCGTGGTAAGTCTTCAAGGTAGACTTCCAAAACCTTCACAAACTTGGTCACCGGCACGCCACAATTACTCTTGGGTGCTCAGAACATGACGCCTAACCGTCTGGAGGAATGACAGTCCTCAAAGGTAACAAGCATCGGATCACACAAATAAATCTCTTCAGTGATGCTCAATCACTTAGGCTCTGGTTGGATTTTTCCTCACTTGGGATCTCACAAAGTCGTCAGAGGATGGGTTGCTCTCAAATGACAAGTGTTAAGTTCTCTCGGAGCAGCCAACCAACAAGTGGTTGTGGGGGGCAGCTATTTATAGCCAGGGGCAACCTGACATGAATTGTCATAAATGCCCTTCACTGATTCGACCGTTGTCAGGATAAGGATCCACTCGACAGCTGGCACGCGGCGCAGCAACGGTCTGAAAATTGAACTCTCAATTTCGTCAAGGCACTCAATTTCCTCACGGTAGGCAGCTCGCACTGGCGAACTCCTAACTCCTCAGCCTGACCAAATTCGTCAGTGACCAGATGAACTTCGTCACTGTCGGTAGCAAATGCGTCAGCTGTACTGGAGATTTCCAAAGGCTTCACTCGAAGCAGCTTTTGTGTGTATAGGTTTGAGAAGTTTTGAGCATCACTTTGGAAATGTGAAATATGTTTCACCTAGACCCCCTTTAACAATTTGGTTTTTCCTATGACTCAAATTATAAGAAAAGAAACTACGAAAACCAAAGACTTCAAGCTTCAAAGTCTTCACATCAATTTCTTCAAAGGCCGTACCAATTTCATCACCAAATTCTTCACTTGAAGAAATCTATTTTTAGGGGTCGTCTTCCATGTGTTAAACCAAACCTTCAGGGACCCTGTCTCCTGTGTATACTCACAAACACATTAGTTCCTCAGCCTATTTGTCTTCAGTACTCCAAAACCACTAAGGGGGCACTTGATGCACTTACAATCCCCCCCTTTTTGGTGATTGATGGCAAATTGGTTAGGCTTTCAACGGGAGTAAAAATAATTGAAGTGTAAGTACAGAGTTTGAAGAAATTGATTACAAGATATTGAGGAACTCCCCCTAAAGATGTGCATATGATGAATTTGCTTTGGATTGCAAATGCACATGGCAGGTTGAAATTGTGGAGATCTCCCCCTATATCTTGGAATCCAATCATGCATGATCATAAGATATTTGAAGAATATGAATGCATGATGAAAATTGGTGTCTAACGAATTTGTGCATGTATGAGCAGATATATATTAAGATCAGAGCATGCATATAAAACATTGCACAAGAGTCAGACATCCAACAGTTATTTAAGTTACAACCCATCAAAGAGCGAATCAAATGAAGTTCAAGATTTGTAACTCAGCAAAAACAGCCCATATAATGACCCGCTTGAAGACTAACTCACACTTCTCCCCCTTTGTCATCAAATGACCAAAAGGAGACAAAGGTGAGGATGAACGCCCCTGAAGAAAATCATCGTAGTGAAGACGAGGGAGCGCAGCGTTGTTGGGGTCGCGTGATGTAGATGGACCAGCCGCAGTGTCTTCAACAGCTTCATTTGCGTCAGTGGTGCGCGATGAAGACTCTGAACTAGGCATAAGAGGAGGAACTTTGTTGTTCTTGAACTTCTTCCTTGGCGGATCGGCCCAGTAGAAGTTCATTTGGAAATCCAGATCTGCAAGTTCTTCATCTGTCTTGAGGTGTGAGAGGATGGCCCATGATCTGTCAAATATCTCATGAAGATAATAGCGGTTTTTGCGGATGGCGTTATGCGTCACAGTCATGTTGGCTTGAATAGCTGCAAACTGACGCTTAACCCATCGGTGATTCTTGTCAACTTTCTGGTGAAGGCTTATGAGCATCTCACGGTCCGTCATGACCCGTGGTGCTTTAGGTGAAAAAGTTGGCCTTGAAGCTTTTGTAGCGGTATCCTGGCTTACAGATTCGTCAGCATTGGTGGTGCTGCTGCTGAGGAACTTGATGGTTCAATTTCTTCAGGAACGACTGTTGCAGTCGCCCTGGCTGTTTCTTCAGGAACAACTTCTTCAGTTGCCCTTTCATATTCTTCAGGCGCAACCTCTGTTGCCCTGGCAGTCTCACTGGTCGGAGCAGATGGTGGAGGAGCTGAAGAACTTGAAGGAGGCACTGTGCCGAACTTGGCAGCCTCACGCTTGTTGTGCTCTTCAACAACCTTTTTGGTTGCAGTGATGAATCTGTCACGCACCCCACAACAGTGACTTGACTGGTGTTCAAATTCTTCAGACAGCTGTTGTATTTCAGACTGCAAAGACACAAGCTACTGAGGAGAAATTGAAAGCATGTTCTTCCGCAGCTCTTTTTCTTTCTGCAGCTGTTGTTTCCTCACCAGTTTTGCTTGTGCAATTTTGTGTTTCTCGGTCAGAATGAAAGCAGATAACACATGACTTGGTCCTGGAGGAAGATTCAATTCGTCAAGAGGCGTATCTGGCTTGGTGCACCAGATGTCAATGAAGTCCAGAAGCTTCTTGGGGTCCAGCATCATGGGAACTGAAGAATTTTTAGCAATTGCAGCTTGCTCTTGCTTCCTTCTGAGGAACTCGGCGAGCTCATCTTTGTCAGCAAGCCCATGTTCGTCAGCCTGTGGCACGACGGCCTTGCTCTTGGGACTTGGCCTGGTTCCACGGCTAGCAGTGACCTTTTTTTCAGCTTGGGCAGTGAAGACGATGGTTGCCCACTAGCTGAGGCACTTGATGCAGCAATTGGGGCTGTTGGAAAGCCCTCGGTGCGCTGGCAAGATGCGAGCAGGACCGGTGTTGAAGCTTTTGCTGCTGCCATTGATGAACTTGTAGCAGGAGGAGGCACTGAAGATTTGATATCTTGGGTGCTGAAGCCTTTGAAGCTGCCGGCTAGGCCACTGAGGGCTTTGGGACAAACGACTTTGGCTTGGTGGCAGGCTTCTTTTGCATAACCTTCTTCGGAGCACTCGCACTGCCACTGGCATCTGCTTCAGCTCAGGCCTTTGCGGCCGTGTTGAATTCATCAACGGCCTTTTTGGCCTGTTTCTGTAGTTTAGCTTGTTGTTTTGCCCATTCTTTGGGGAATTCTTCACTCCTTCTGATGCTTGTAGAATGAGCAGTTTGACCTTCAGCAAGCGGTGGCCTATTGCATGGAGGTTTCACAGCAAAATCCTTCATGTATTTGGAGGTGACGAAATTGTAATCTCTCCACTGATAGGTCCAGTATCTCTTTATCTTTTGCATGCGTGTTTTGCGCTGCTCCTTGGTTTCTTTTCCATGAGTTTCTTCATCTGGAGTGCAATATCCTTCATATAGATCATCAGGAATCTCAAAAGCTGTATGCTCCTCCTTCCTTTTGCCTCCCTTCTGAGGCCTTTTACCATCAGCCATTTTCTTCAGCTGAGGTTTTTGAACACGTGAGGACTCTGAAGATGTTTGAAGGTTTTCCTCAAGCAATGCTGCAAATGAATTAATTTGATGAGAACCTAGTGATTCGTCGGCAGACATTGTACCTGTGAATAGAGTATAGTTGCGAGGAAATAGGGAAGAGTCACATGTGTTCTCAGAGATTTTTCAAAATAAACCAGGTGAAGAAATTGACCCTTGTTGTCTTGACGCAATTCACTAAGTGTTCTTGACATAGATTCCAGAGTTGTACAGATTGAAGCAATTGCATAATTGAGGAATCTAGTTGTTAAGTATAACTTAGATGAAAATACTCAAGATTGGCCAGAAGGAAGTGCTGAAGAATTGGAAGAGTGGTAAAAACAGCACTTGAAGATTTTGTGGCAGTGAAAAGATCAAACTTGGGCAGTAAAAATAAATTTTAATTACCCCAAGGATGAACTCGATGAACTGGACGACGAGTCAAAGGAAATCGTCAGTTCAGATCTTCTGTGCCCTAACTTGGTGACAAAAGATGTCTACGGCGGCGGCGGAGGTGAAGAAATCCGCGGCCGGCGTGAGTACGACGGCGAAGAAGTCGAGGCAGTGAAGCTCTTCCTCTCCGGCGACGATGAGCTCCAGCGGTGGCGCTAGGGTTTGAGAGCGACAGGGGCGCGAGAGTGAAATGAGTTAGGGTTGATGACGTCAAGCCTTTATATAGGTGCGGTAAAAACTGAGAGGTCCGAAGATTTTGGATGGATAAGCCCCTGGCGTTTCGCATCTGAGTGACACATGTCACACATGCATTTTCACCTTTATCCAAGCGTGTGAAGCGCGGGATGAAGTTACTGTGGCAACCGCCAAAAATTGATTAGAATATTTTCAAAATGTGTTCGCAATTTCTTCAGCTATCAAGGACATAGTGAAGACTTTGAACAGTGTCAAGTAGAACGCATATGAAGAATTTGTGAACAGAGTGGGTTGAGTTTAGCACAGAGGGGAGCGGGTCCGATCACATCCACATAGATGACGAAAAACACCGTTTGAAGAATTAGCTATATGTGGATGCTGACATGAAAAACTCAAGTATATATATATAGACAATAAGCAGTGAAGAATAACCTCAAATGACGAATTTGAAAAGTTTGACGAAATTGCAAATGACGAAAAAACTCAAATTTGAAGAATGTCAAAAAGAGGTGGTGGCGTTACCCACCGTATAAGAACTATGATTATTTCAGACACCGCGTACAATTGTCGTAGGGTTCTGAGAATCAAGTTCTTCATTAATTTCTTCACACTTAGAGGGTTAGTCTTCATTGAATGAAGAAAAATGTTACTTCGTGTGTTGTGCATCAAAGTCATCAAGAATGCATAAGCGTTAGGATGTGTGTCCTTTTCAAAGGACATTCGAAGATTCTAAGATGTTTAGCTCACACCGCAACATGCAAAACCTTCTCTCATCCAAGGGCATAGTGAAGATATCTACAAGTTGGTCTTCAGTCTTCACATGGTCGATGATGATGTCTCCCTTCAGCACATGATCACGAAGAAAATGGTGACGAATCTCAATATGCTTCGTCCTTGAGTGTTGCACATGGTTGTGGGCGATCTTGATCGCGCTCTCATTGTCGCAGTAGAGTGGCACTTTCTTCACGTCGACGCCATAGTCCTTGAGGGTTTGCTTCATCCATAGTAACTGAGAGCAGCAGGCGCCAGCAGCAATGTACTCAGCCTCGGCAGTGGAAAGTGAGACGCAGTTCTGCTTCTTCGAGGACCAACATACAAGAGATCGTCCGAGGAAATGGCATGTGCCTGATGTTGACTTGCGATCCACACGATCACCAGCATAATCAGAATCGGAATATCCAGTAAGATCAAGTGATGAGCCCTTGGGATACCATAATCCAAGCGCTGGGGTGTGAGCCAAATATCGAAGAATTCGTTTCACAGCCTGGTGGTGTGATTCCTTCGGTGACGCTTGAAAGCGGGCACACATGCAAACGCTAAGCATAATATCTGGCCTAGATGCACATAGGTAAAGCAGTGAACCAATGATGGAGCGATCTACCTTCTAATCGAAATCTTTACCATTTTCGTCAGTGTTGAGTTGGCCATTTGTTAGCATTGGTATCTTGAGGCCTTTGCAATCTTGCATTCCGAATTTCTTCAGGCAGTCTCTGAGGTATTTCTCCTGATATATGAAGATGCCATTGGGTTGTTGATGAATTTGAAGCCCAAGGAAGAATTTCAACTCTCCCATCATAGACATCTGATATTCTTCTTGCATCATATGAGCAAATTCGTCACTGTATTTCTTGTTAGTGCAACCAAAGATAATATCATCAACATATATTTGGCATATGAACAGTTCACCATCATAAGATTTAGTAAAAAGAGTAGGGTCAAGTGAACCGGGCTTGAACCCCTTTTTCTTTAGGAATTCCTTCAGTGTATCATACCAAGCCCTAGGGGCCTGCTTGAGGCCATAGAGAGCCTTGTTGAGTCTGAAGACTTTGTCAGGATGCTTTGGGTCCTCAAAACCTGGTGGCTGAGCAACATATACATCTTCCTCAAGCTTACAATTGAGGAATGCACTTTTCACATCCATTTGATATAAGAGGATATCATGATGATTAGCATATGCAAGCAATATACGAATGGCTTCAAGCCTAGCAACAGGTGCAAATGTTTCATCGAAATCAATGCCCTCAACCTGTGTGTAGCCTTGAGCTACAAGATGGGCCTTATTCCTCACCACTTGGTCATTTTCGTCTTGTTTGTTGCGGTAGATCCACTTAGTGCCGATGATGTTGTGCTTGCGTGGATCAAGACGCTTAACAAGCTCCCACACATTGTTGAGCTTGAATTGACGCAATTCATCTTGCATCGCTTGAATCCATTCAGGTTCCAGAAAGGCTTCATCAACTTTGGTGGGCTCTGAAATAGAGACAAACGTGTAATGCCCACAAAAGTTAGCTAAATGTGAAGCTCTTGAGCGAGTGAGGGGACCAGGTGCATTGATGTTGTCGAGGATCTTCTCAATCTGCACTTCATTTGCCACTCGTGGATGTGCTGGACAAGGGCCTTGTTGTTGTTGTTGCCGTGCAGAATCCTCAGCATCATTTTCATCAGGATGTTCATTTTCTTCACGACGAGGAATAACCACTTCTTCATCAGTAGCTATTTCTTCACTGGGCACAATTTCACCAGTGCCCATCAGCTTGATAGATTCCTCAGGAGGCATTTCATCTAGCACAGGAGGCAGGTGCTCTCTTTGCGAGCCGTTAGTTTCATCGAACCGCACATCTACAGTTTCAACAACCTTGTGGTGGAAGGAGTTGAAGACTCTGTAGGTGTGCGAGTCCTTTTCGTAACCAAGCATAAAACCTTCATGTGCTTTCGGTGCAAATTTAGAACTGTGATGAGGATCTCTAATCCAACATTTAGCACCGAAGACTTTGAAATAACTCACATTGGGTTTCTTGTCAGTGAGAAGCTCATATGAGGTCTTCTTGAGGAATTTGTGAAGATATACTCGATTGATGATGTGGCATGCAGTGTCAATTGCCTCAGGCCAGAAGTGACGAGGAGTCTTGTATTCATCAAGCATAGTATGCACCATCTCGATGAGGGTTCTGTTCTTGCGCTCCACGACTCCATTCTGCTGAGGAGTATAAGGAGCAGAGAGCTCATGAGTGATACCAAGTTCATCAAGATAGTCATCGAGGCCTGTGTTCTTGAACTCAGTGCCATTGTCACTCCTGATGTGCTTGATCTTGAGACCATAATTCGTCATGGCCTGATTGGAGAATCGCCCGAAGACATTCTGAACTTCAGTCTTGTAGGTAATGATGTGCACCCAGGTGTAGCGAGGGTAGTCATCAACAATGACGAATCTGTAGAGAGATGTTGCATTGGTTAGTGTGACATAATGTGTAGGACCAAAGAAATCCATGTGAAGTAATTCAAAAGGATGAGTAGTGGTCATGATAGTCTTCGCCTGGTGCTTGGCTCTGGTCATCTTTCCAGACTCACAAGCGCCACAGAGGTGATCCTTGACAAATTTGACACCCGCGATGCCAATGATATGCTTCTTCTTGACGAGAGTGCTCAAATTCCTCATTACAGCGTGTCCAAGACGTTGATGCCATAGCCAGCATTCCGAAGCCTGTGCCATTAGACATGTTGCAGGCTGAGGACCTGTAGAGAAATTTACAATGTACAAGTCACCTCTCCTAAAGCCATCAAAGACTTTGGATTTGTCAGATTCCAACAGCACAATGCATCTATATTTGCCAAAGATGACAATCATATTAAGATCACAAAGCATTGAGACAGACATGAGGTTGAATCCAAGGGACTCGACAAGCATCACCTTTTCCATGTATTGATCCTTTGAAATGGCAACCTTACCTAGACCCAATACCTTGCTTTTTCCTTTGTCAGCGTATGTGATATACTTCAGATGAGACGGAGTAAGGGGAGCATCAGTGAGGAGATTCCTATCTCCAGTCATATGATTCGTGCAGCCACTGTCCAAGACCCATTCAGTGGCTGAAGGTGTATCATCCTGTAGAAGCATTAGTCTGACTTACAAATTCATATGCTTCAAAATGAAGAATATGATGATGATCAATTTTGTCAGACAATTTCATCAATGAATAATATCTAGCAGCATAGGGGATGTGTGAAATGAAGTATTCATTCCAGCATGATTAGCCTGCATCCCAACAGGCATTTTGTCAGGTCTTCAGCAAATTCATCAGACATTTAGTTGTTTGAAGACCTAACCATGCAGAAGAGATTAGTTCTTCTTCTTAACCACCCACATCTGAATGGGTGGCTGAGAAGCAATGTGATGAAGTGCATTGATGGAGAACTTAGGCATTGAAGAATATGCATTTCTCTTCACAGGAGGGTTATAGTAATTAAATGAATAAGCAGAGAAATTCCTCAAAGATTTGTGAACATAGTGGTTCGAAGAATAATGCTCATATTCATCAACTCGCTGTCTGTTTCCCTGCGAAACAGAGGCATTAGTGCGACCATAAGTGGGTCTGTGTCCATTTGACGACTTTGATCCCTGTGAAGAATTTGCCCTAGGAAGTTTCTTCTTCATCGGTGGTGTCATGATGACATTCACCTGAAGATTTTCCAGAAGGCTTTTAGGAACCCAGATTTTCTTCACAGGTGGACCGTTCCTGCAGTTAATACCAATGAATCTGGCAAAGACCTCACCATTCTGATTCTTGAACAGTTTATAGTTGGAATCAAATGACTCATCCGAAGAGTATGAAGAATCACAAGTATAGCCAGATAAAGTGGATGGGTCTACTGGAGGTCCCTTTGCAGCAACCCATGTGGTTTTGAGATACTGCTCAGGCTTCCAATACGAACCATCAGCGTTGAGCCTTCTCTCAAAGGCAATACCCTCTTTCCTAGGGTTCCTGTGAAGAATTTGCTTTTTGAGCACGTCACACAGGGTTTGATGCCCTTTGAGGCTTTTGTACATGCCAGTGACATACAATTCCTTCAGCCCTGCATTTTCATCAGTATCATGGGTGGCCTCCTCAGATGAGGGGTTAGTGGCCACCGTAGCAGTTAAAGCAATTGCAAGTACAGAAGCATTTGAACATTCAGCTAAAGAATTAGCATTATCACGTTCAAGGCATTTTAAGCATGGTGCAACAAATTCTTCCTGAGCGGTACTGATCTGTTGAGCGAGGCGTGAATCATTTTCCTTTTGAAGATCATCATGAGACGCTCTCAGCCTCTCAAGATCTTGCTTCCTTTGAAGGATTTCATAGGACAGCTTCTCATGCTCGGCTGAGAGGGACACATGACGACTTTCAAGTTCGTCAAATTTTGACTGAAGACGTTTGATTTCGTCAGTCAAGATTTGTGAGCGTTCCATTTCATTGTTTAACAGATCATCGCTTTTGTCTAGCAGTTTTTTAGTCTTTTCCAAGGCATGTTGTTGCTCAGTAGCAATTTTAGCAAGTTTCTTATAGCTTTGTTTAGATTCACACTCAGAGTCATCATCACTGGAAGTTTCATAGTAAGCTTCAGATGAGGTTACCTTTGCACCTCGTGCCATGAGACACACTGCAAACGAAGTGGAGGCATCATCAGGTTCCCGGGATCTGAGGGAATTCACAAATTCCACAAGCCAGGAATCATCACGTCTATATGCCCCTTCATAGATGTCGGAGATCCTGTCCCAGATGAGCTTCGCATTGCTTAGATGGGAGATGCGAGTAAACTCATCCTTGGTCAGACGAGAACAGATGATGTATTTGGCCCGAGCATCGAGATGAATGTATCTGCGAATGTCCTCGGCATTTGCCCTCTTGCAAAGATTAGTCAATCCTAGTTCAGCGACAGCCCATAATTCGCTGTTCGAGGCAAGGAGACGCTTTCGCATCATGACCTTCCAGTACGGGTAGCTTGTGCCATCAAAGATGGGGCACGCAGCGGAGACCTTGATCATACCTGCGGTTGACATAACTAAAACTCCAGGTGGTTAAACCAAAATCACACAAAACAAGGGAGTACTTTGCTCTGATACCAATTGAAAGCGCAAGTTATCTCCCACAGGGGGGCGAATGGGAGATTTTTAGAAATTCGTCAAACTCTGATGAATCTGACGAAGATCAGAGTGAAGAAATAGAAACGCAAGTGAAACTAAGTCATCACGGAATCAGAGTACATGCGATCAGGATATATAAGAGTGAAGAACATGTAATCATACAATCATACACGCATGAGGAATATGAACTGAGGAAATAAACGATAGCATGATCAAATACTTCAGTTCAAATTCGTCAGAGGATAGATCACAAATTCTTCAGCAGCGGAATAAAGTAAGAGAGGGTGAGGAATTTGAAACCAGGTTGGCTCGGTGAAGACAATGGAATTTGGTAGACAAGTTCCAGTTGCTGTATCAACTGTACATCTGGTTGAGGCGGCCGAGTCGCAACTCAGAGAACACTTAGTCCTCACCGTATTCCTCTTGAGCTAAGGTCACTTAGACCTCGTCCAATCACTCGTGGTAAGTCTTCAAGGTAGACTTCCAAAACCTTCACAGACTTGTTCACCGGCATGCCACAATTACTCTTGGGTGCTCAGAACATGACGCCTAACCGTCTGGAGGAATGACAATCCTCAAAGGTAACAAGCGTCGGATCACACAGATCAATCTCTTCAGTGATGCTCAATCACTTGGGCTATGGTTGGGTTTTTCCTCACTTGGGATCTCACAAAGTCGTCAGAGGATGGGTTGCTCTCAAATGACAAGTGTCAAGTTCTCTCAGAGCAGCCAACCAACAAGTGGTTGTGGGGGGCGGCTATTTATAGCCAGGGGGCAACCCGACATGAATTGTCATAAATGCCCTTCACTGATTCGACCATTGTCAGGATAAGGATCCACTCGACAGCTGGCACGCGGCGCAGCAATAATCTGAAAATTGAACTCTCAATTTCATCAGGGCACTCAATTTCCTCACGGTAGGCAACTCGCACTGGTGAACTCCTAACTCCTCAGCCTGACCAAATTCATCAGCGACCAGATGAACTTCGTCACTGTCGCTAGCAAATGCGTCAGCTGTACTGGGGATTTCCAAAGGCTTCACTTGAAGCGGCTTTTGTGTGTATAGGTTTGAGAAGTTTTGAGCATCACTTTGGAAATGTGAAATATGTTTCACCTAGACCCCCTTTAACAGTACGGTTTTTCCTATGACTCAAATAAGAAGAAAAGAAACTACGAAAACCAAAGTCTTCAAGCTTCAAAGTCTTCACATCAATTTCTTCAAAGGCCGTACCAATTTCATCACCAAATTCTTCACTTGAAGAAATCTATTTTTAGGGGTCGTCTTCCATGTGTTAAACCAAATCTTCAGGGACCCTGTCTCCTGTGTATACTCACAAACACATTAGTTCCTCAGCCTATTTGTCTTCAATACTCCAAAACCACTAAGGGGGCACTTGATGCACTTACACAAGTACAACTAATTTTTTTGGTGTTTCGTGTTCCATATCCATAGCTAAAGATATGAAACAACTTAGAACAAAAATAAAAACTACTTAGTGATAAAGCAAACAAGCACACACGAGAATATCAACCCCACGCAATTGCTCCCCGGCAACCGCACCAGAAAAAGGTCTTGATAACCCACAAGTATAGGGGATCAGTTGTAACCTTTCTCGATAAATAAGAGTGTCGAACCCAACGAGGAGCTGAAGGTAGAATTAATATTCCCTTCAAGTTCTATCGACCACCGATACAACTCTACGCACACTTAACATTTGCTTTACCTAGAACAAGAATAAAACTACTTTGGTGTAAGGATAAATTTGCAAGGATAAAATTAGAAGTACTTAGCAAGAATAAAACTAAGAGTAAATTGCAAGATAATAAAAGTTAGTTGTTTAGTAGAAAGCTTTTTGTAACACAAGAGAAGGATTTGTCCTAGGCAATCGATAACTAGACCGGTAATCATTATTGCAATTTTATATGAGGGAGAGGCATGAGCTAACATACTTTCCGTACTTGGATCATATGCACTTATGATTGGAACTCTAGCAAGCATCCGCAACTACCAAAGATCATTAAGGTAAAACCCAACCATAGCATTAAGTAACAAGTCCTCTTTACTCCCATACGCAACAACCCCCTTACTCGGGTATAAGCTTCTATCACTCTCGCCACCCACTATAAGCGAATCATGAAGGTATTGCATCACCCTACAGTGGTAATCCCACACACTTGCGTGACATGAAGGGCACCATAGGACATCACCAAAATAAAACATACAACTCAAACCAATCACGATCATCAATCAACCCATAGGACAAAACGAATCTACTCAAACATCATAGGATGGCAACACATCATTAGATAATAATATGTAGCATTAAGCACCATGTTTAAGTAGAGATTACAGTGGGGAGAAGAGGTGTTACACTGCTGCATAGAGGGGGTGAGAGTTGGTGTTGACGGCGGTGAAGTTGTTGGTGTGGATCGCCGTCATGATGATTGCCCCGGCGGCGTTCCGGCGCCACCGGGAGAGAGGGGGAGAGAGGCCCCCTCCTTCTTCTTCCTTGGCCTCCCCCCTAGATGGGAGGAGAGTTTCCCCTCTGTTCCATGGCCGCCATGGCTCCCGGAGGGGAGGAGCTCCTCCGAGATTGGATCTCTCTCTCTGTTCTCTTATGTTTCGCGCTCCTATTTTCTGGTCGAAAACCGTTTCTTATATTCCTGGAGATTCGTAACTGCGATTGGGCTGAAATTTTGAGAGGATTTTTATCCGGATATTAGCTTCCTTGCGGCAGAAGGACACCCCCAACCGACCTATAGGGGAGCCACAAGCCTGCCAGGCGCGCCTTGGGAGGGGGGCGCCTTCTGAGCTTGTGGTCCCCTCGGGCATCGTCTCGCGTTGATTCTTTTTCCCAAAAATCACATATATTCCAAAATAAATCTCCGTAAATTTTTATCACGTTTGGACTTCGTTTGATATGAATTTTCTACGAAAGAAAAAACATGCAACAAACAGGAACTGGCACTGGGCACTGGATCATTATGTTAGTCCAAGAAATCATATAAAATGTTGCCAAAAGTATGTGGAAATTGTAGGATATTGGCATGAAACAATCAAAAATTATAGATACGACGGAGACGTATCAGGAAACCGGCCTTTAGTGACATCAGGGGTGAAAGCGCAGGTTATCTCCCAGAGGGGGGGAGGGGTGAATGGAGATTATTAGAAATTCGTCAAACTCTGAGGAATTTGACGCAGATCAGAGTGAAGAAATAGAAACTCAAGGGAAACTAAGTCATCACAGAAACAGAGTACATGCGAACAGGATGCATAAGGGTAAAGAACATGCAATCATACAATCATACATGCATGAAGAATATGAACTGAGGAAATAAAAGATAGCATGATCAAATACTTCAGTTCAAATTCGTTAGAGGATAGATCACAAGTTCTTCAGCAGCGGAATAAAGTTAGAGAGGGTGAGGAATTTGAAACCAGGTTGGCTCGGTGAAGACAATGGAATTTGGTAGACCAGTTCCAGTTGCTGCATCAACTGTACGTCTGGTTGAGGCGGCTGAGTCGCAACTCAGAGGACACTTAGTCCTCACCGTATTCCTCTTGAGCTAAGGTCACTCAGACCTCGTCCAATCACTCGTGGTAAGTCTTCAAGGTAGACTTCCAAAACCTTCACAGACTTGTTCACCGGCACGCCACAATTACTCTTGGGTGCTCAGAACATGATGCCTAACCGTCTGGAGGAATGACAGTTCTCAAAGGTAACAAGCGTCAGATCACACAGATCAATCTCTTCAGTGATGCTCAATCACTTAGGCTCTGGTTGGGTTTTTCTCACTTAGGTTCTCTCAAAGTCGTCAGAGGATGGGTTGCTCTCAAATGACAAGTGTCAAGTTCTCTCGGAGCAGCCAACCAACAAGTGGTTGTGGGGGGCGGCTATTAATAGCCAGGGGCAACCCGACATGAATTGTCATAAATGCCCTTGTCTGATTCGACCATTGTCGGGATAAGGATCCAGTCGACAGCTGGCACGCGGCGCAACAACGGTCTGAAAATTGTACTCTCAATTTCGTCAGGGCACTCAATTTCCTCACGGTAGGCAGCTCGCACTGACGAACTCCTAACTTCTCAGCCTGACCAAATTCGTCAGCGACCAGATGAACTTCGTCACTGTCACTAGCAAATGCGTCAGCTGTATTGGAGATTTCCAAAGGCTTCACTCGAAGCGGCTTGTGTATGGGTTTCAGTAAGTTTGAGCATCACTTTGGAAATGTGAAATACGTTTTACCTAGATCCCCCTTTAACAGTACGGTTTTTCCTATGACTCAAATAAGAAGAAAAGAAACTACGAAAACCAAAGTCTTCAAGCTTCAAAGTCTTCACATCAATTTCTTCAAAGGTCGTATCAATTTCATCACCAAATTCTTCACTTGAAGAAATCTATTTTTAGGGGTCGTCTTCCATGTGTTAAACCAAATCTTCAGGGACTCTGTCACCTGTGTATACTCACAAACACATTAGTTTCTCAACCTATTTGTTTTCAATACTCCAAAACTACTAAGAGGGCATTTGATGCACTTACAAGGGGTGAACGCGCTAGAGACTATTTGCGGGCACGTGCAAGGAGGCGTGATGACAGTTCTTATTACTTTGAAAACTCACATGATGAAGAACTGTATCGCGCGATGTTAAAGGCTTCCACCAGCAACCCTGGAAGGTTCTACAGGAACTCAGGGCCATGTGACATTTTGTCCGATGCTCTGGCAACAAAAGAGCCCCTCGGCCGTGCAAGGAGTATATGTGTCAATGTCCCGCACAAGAGGGCTTTCACACTCAGCAAAGAAGAGAAGCTCGCCATGAAAAAAGCGAGGAGTGAACAGAAGAAGAAAAAATCGAACATATAAACCACGCTGTGCTACCCGCGTACCTGAGCTATCTGCATCGCGCGGTGATTTTGCCTCGCACGATTTGCCTCGCTGGCGATTTGTTACGGTGGTGTCAAAAATCCAGCCGATGGTTTGTCTGCACGCTGCTCTTTCCTGCTCAGGTGCATGACGGGTGGGCCTTCTTCCCTCGCAAGCCCAGCTTCGCAGTGTGCGTCGGCTCTCTCTTCCGCGACAAAATTATTGACTAGTAGAGCGATCGTGGGCGACGTGGGATTGGCCGGTTGACTGGAGATCGTGGGCGGCGTGGGATTAGCCTCGCCAGGCGGGTGGGTGGATTCCCGCGCGCCCACTCTCACCGTATTCGACTGCATGCACAGGTGGATGACGGCAGGGCCTCCTTTCCTAGGGGGCCCAGCTTCACAGGTGCGTCCCGTGTGTGCTTCGGGTTACTGAGGTGTGCGTCATTCGGGCCCGAGACGAGGCGAAGCCTAGAAAATATCCAGCCGCACTTCCTCTCTCTCCTCCCTCCCCTCTCCGCCATCCCTCACGCCACCACGGCTCCTCGGATTCGCCTTCTCCTCTTCATGCATGGAGGCCAGCGCAGCTCGTCGCACCGCCGTCCGTCCACCCTGTCTCTCGTTTTCCTCCTCTCTCAGATTGGGGGTGGTCGGCGCAGCTCCATCTTCTCCCTGCCCTTCATCCCCATGCGTGCAGCGGCGACACCGGAAGAAGCTCGAGCCACTGTGGTGGTCCACGGCACCATCGCCGTCGCCGTCATCCTGAATAAATAGGCACGGTGAAAATCCCCAACCCTATCTAATTCTTACTTTCTTCCCTGCACGCACGAGGCAGCAGCGGCGGCGCCGCTTGTTCCTCTTCCCCCACCCCTCGTGGCTACCTGCGCTGGCCGATGGAACGAGTCCGCAATCAATGCGCGCCCGGCGTCGAGCTTCCTCTGGCACCTCTGCCTCGGCTTCTCTCGCATCGCTACACCTCTGTCTTCGTCTCTGCCCATGCCATCGAGCATGGCTAGCAATGTTTGAAGCCATGGAACCAGCAAGGAAGACAGATTAGCATGCCTCAGTTTCCGCTCGTCTTGGAGTATCCAGTTTTCCCTCCATCGTGACAGTTCTTTCCCCTTCTCTTGCAGGATCACCAAGGCTGCTGCTGGTTGTTTGTCTCTGAGGATTCTTGGCTCCTCCGGTGTGGTACGTCATTAATCAACAAGGTGAGGTGTTTATTCACTGCCTTGCTCGCCTGTAACCTGTTTGATGAAAGGCCTATGAGCTGATCCCTTATTTCTTTCTTCTTTTTCTTTCTTGTGCAGTAAAAAAAATCGGCTCTCCATTGGTTCTTGCTCCTTCGGGCTTGTAGTTAACCAGCAAGGTGGGATGCCTGCTCATTCATGTCAGCTTCTCTTTAACCAGTAAGGTGGGATGCCTTTTCATTGCCTTTCTCCACGTGTGTTTGCTGAAATGTCTATGAACATCATTGACAAATTTTCAGTTTAGGAGTTCTTGGGGCCTCTTGAGTCATGAGTACGTTCATGTTGAGAAACTATAGTAATAAGGAGGGGCACAATAAATATTTGTTAGCTAGGTTTTGAGGAGTGAAGCTCACATGTGGACCATTCAGTGCTTTGTGTTATTGGAGTTTGGATGTAGTATTCATACAGAGAAATATGAGTACCACATTGCAATATGGTGCTCAGGCTGGAAATGATATTTGAAATTGCATGTTCTATGACGATGTTGTAACACCATAATGTTTGCAAATTATATATTTTTTCTGATTTTGCAACCGGAACAATATATGTTCTGCCTTTAGTAATATGTACACCCACTGTTTATTTCCAGCAAGACAGGATAACTATTGTTCTTCAGATTGCTTCAGTGAACAGATAAATTGTGGACAAGGCTAGGTTCAGGACCTTGATTTAGAAATAGAGTTTTTCAATCATAAACAGTTTTTCTTCCTAAAAAGGAATTCAAATGCAGCTATTGTCAACTCTAAAAAGGGATTTAAAATGATTTCATTTCTGAAGTTTGATCTGAAGTTATCAACTTTGATCGAATTCTCTGAATTTAGGCTTAAACTTATGCATGAATTGCAGGTCATGAGTACGGGACCAAGCCGCGGATATTTGCGGCACGACAAGGGGGTATTTGGTGGAACTGGTTGTGGAAGTGTATCCCTCAATGTTGTAGGCAGATTGCGATATGGTGAATTATTTGTTAGCCACGACATTACGAGCTCCTGCTTTGCAGCAGCACATGGATTTTTTTGACATAAATCTCATGAGTCCATGATGCCTTACGTAGCTCTAAACCTATGATTCTATAGAAAATATAATATACTTCTGGATTACTGCGCTCTGGTGAGTGGTGACACAAGGTAAGATCCTCTTTCACTAACCCTTTCAAGTTTCAGATATTGTCAAATGAGGTTCACAAACAGATTGAGTTGATTCTATTGTTCTTTTGTGCTATCTGGACAGAGCTTCTTCTTTTATTCCATCCTTAGTCTACTGATGGTAAATGGTCTATGGAAAATCAACATTTCAAGGTAAATAAAATACTCCCGGTATGTTTTTGTTCACATGATCACGGGCTCATGTTTCTTCTGTGTGATGCTAGGCTACAGTTTGATCTTTGGTGTTTCTCTTCGTTGCTCTCACTTGGGTTATATCTCAAACTACTAAAACTTGCGTATAATTTTCATTTAGATTTGTTGTTGTTACCATTAGAGGGTGTGCATTAAATATGAAAATAGGGTCAAGCATCAAAGATTCAGCACTGTTGTGCATGTATTACTTTCCTCTAGGAATGATGATGTACTGTTCTTGGCTACAGAGTGAAACTAGGCAATGTTGCATTGTGGTTTGAGAGATTTTGCATATTTAATAGACCATGAATCACACATATATAACATGCATGCTAAATTGCTAATAATGTCATTACCCTGTGACAAAGGTGATAAATCCACAGGTACATGTGCTGTTATTTCAGCTATGAAGACTGGGGATCTTGCCTGTTAGCCATCGCTAAATACGTTAATTCTATGTTTAAGATCTTGATTTGAGACGTGGTTTTCCTGATACTTTAATTTAAGATCTTGATTTGAGATGTGCTTTGCTTCCAAGTAAGATCCATTTGCAAGTAAGAAAGTACTCCCTATGTAAAGAAATATAAGAGTGTTTAGATCACAAAAGTAGTGATCTAAACACTCTTATATTTCTTTACGGAGGGAGTAATTTTGAATTTTCTACTCTTTGTGCTCTGCTAAACTTTCTTTTCTTTTGCCATTTTGTCTGGTAGTCTTCCGTAGGATTTTGTAATATCTACCTGACTCCACAAGGTCATGCAACATCAAGAATTGCTGGGTTTCAAAAATCCAGGATGGTATTGTTAATTCATTATTTGTCTGAATCAAGACATTTTTAGTACACTGATGAATAGAGTTGCTCTATCAGCATGAGTAACATTGCGGCATTCTAAGAGTTAGTGCTAGAACCCCACCTAGAAACCATTGGTTTTCGAGCAACTATGTGGTTCATATATCGGTATGATTGTTTGTTGGGAGGAGAATCAGGAGGTAGTGCAATATCCTTATTAGTTATACTCAGGGATGCAAAATCTTCACCTGATAAGTCCACCGCTTTACATGACACTAGCTACCTCAGAATAAGAAGTGTCTCGCTGGTGCTCTTTACGACACCAACTCACAGATTAATGACCGCACTCATAGAGAACATACCAAGGTATTTTAGGAAGTGCTTGGACCAGGTTCAAATTTTTGATAGTGTTGGTCTCAATTTTTGTTTCCGACACAGTTAGACTTTATAAGATGCAGCCTTGAAGTACACATGTTCTGGATAAAGATTGTTTAGTTCTCTCAAACCTGCACATGTTCAATGCAATTTGAGAGAACTAAACAAACTTTGTAGAGAACATGTCCATTGATAGTATGATTGTTTGTCATAATGAAAGGAGATAATCCATTCGATATGGCTTGTCATGATAGAAATAACGAAACAATAGTGTTTATTTGGTCACCAGCAAAATGATGATGTGAAACGAATGACTATTTGGGCCTTTCAGAGTTCCTACCATTTACTTGTGTTGTTTTTTCCCATAATAGAATATTTGCTAATAGTTAAACTACCTTGTGATTGTAGGTCCTATGGGTAAACAAATATATGGTTATTCATGTACGCATAGCTTGAGCAAAAGCACATGAGTTGGCTTCTGGATTGGTAGCTAAAATTGAGATACTTATGCTTGTTGATGCCTTCCCTTTTTGTAGTAACATCCATGCTTCCAGCATATGTAGAACATTGGATTTTTCTTGGCTGTTTGTTGTGGTTTCAGGGTTTGGAAAAAAAAAGAAGCTATATTTAAAGTCCTTGTCTCAAGCGAGAATGAGCAACATCCACTTCTTTATGTCTCGTGCTGCCAAGTTTCTCTATTTTAGATGGTTGTGTCTTTTCGCTTCTAAAAAGGGATATGTATTTTGTTAATCTGACTATAATTTGTGGTAGGTACCATACTGAAAGATGTTCTGAGGCTAGCACCTGGTTTAGAAATTTTGCAATTCACAACAATACCTCATAATTGTGATTTGATGTCCAGAATGTTAATTGAAGAATGAGTCTATGAACTGCATTTTGTAATATATCCTTATATATGGTGTTTGTGGCGTTTTTTCATAAAATAAAATTGCTCACGGCGCTGCATTGTGTACTGCCTTCATCCACTTTTTACGCATCTGGTTCTTGCACTACTATTTGGCTGCTCCAATGAATCATGCGACTACAAACCAAATAAAACTGAGTAGTTACTTTTGTTTTGTCTGCAATGCACAACAGTTGCTCTTTCTAGAGAAAAAGCATTTCAGAAATGATAGGCTGCTTCAGTGGAATCTTCACCCTTTTGTTCCTGATATAAAGGACACGCGTGTTTAAACATTAGTTCTTTTTAGTCACGTACTTGCTAAATATCCTTTTGTAATCATGTGTTCTGTATGTAATCAAGCACTTCCTTGTATTGATAGACTTGAATGTTGGTCTTCAGAAAACCTTACTCTGTTTTAGCACTGTTCAGTACCCATTAGAGTATTTATTACATAAATAAGATGCTGACATATTTGTTAACAACCACATGCATAACAAGTTCATACAAATAGGCTTACACTGTTATCTTTGATGAAATCCTAATTCCTTCTAAAACAAGCTACAATACACCTAAAATTACAAAACAACTACTTATATCTCCTAATGACTGCAGAGAGGATTGAATCCAACCCAATAAACAAAGATTTGGTATAATAATATGCTTCTTTATAGAACATCCCAATGGTCTAGCCTGCAAAGCAAAGTGAAGTCAACTCAGTGCCTACCCTTCATACATATCCAAGTTTAAACATCTCTTAAAATTCCTTCATTAGCTAAATAAATGAGTCGTCCGACCATGGACACACACACATGCCCATTCTTCTTGGGCTGGTGGCCTTATCCCCAACGCACGTCTTTTTACCCAACCCCATCTAGAACCCTGCCGCACGCACCAAAGTCTTATCCTTTCTGCTTCGCTGAGCTCGGCTTCTCTTCCCCTCTCTCCCTGCGCTGTTTGTGCGGCCGCGCCGGATCTCTCGCTCGCACTCTTTCCCTATTGGCTGGCCATTGGTTTCCTTTCCTAGGCCTTCGATCTGCTTCCTTCTTCAACGGGGCTGACTACAATCTGCTACACGTGTCGTGGTGCTGCCAGAGGTATCCTTCCCTAACCCAGATCTGATTATTTCCATTTTAGGTTTGAATATGCTTCCGATTGCCTGCTCTGCTTGCTTTCTCTCACCGTACACACGTCCACAGGTGCATGTCACCGAAAATTACATCTGCATAGTCAAATTAAACTGCATGACCTCCTAGGCTCAATGCCCTCCTGCTTACCAAAATAAATGTAAGATTCATTGTGTTCTATAGTTAGAATCAGTAAATTCAATGTCTGCAATCTACTTACCCTCCCACATTTCTCAAATGAGCTATGCAAATCCATCTGAATCCATCTATCTGTAAAACTATTTATATTCCTATCATCTCATGCACTCTCCGATTGTCCTAAATCAAATGCAGAACACGGCCCATTCCAATTCGGCCCACCCAGTATGAATTCCAATACTTGTAATCTTTTTTTTTGCCCCTAAAAAAGTTGTTGTTTCTTTCTTTACATAAGCTCCAAGCAGCCACCAAGAACTTATCCATAAACATAGGTCCATCATGGTTGCGCTTAGCCAGCTCAATGATATGCAATCTGTCATTATGCTGGGTCCAATTAAGACCTAAGATATCCCAGCATTCTCTGCTAAAATTGCAGTGGAAGAATAAATGCTCCACCGTTTCTTCGATAGGTGTTTCGCAAAGAAGACAGCTTAGAGTGTTCCCAATATTGTAGTGTCTTCTTTTCAACATGTTTCTAGTATTGAGTCTGTCAAAGAGGAGGAGCCATCCAAAGACCTTCGGTTTGGGTGTGCTGTTAGATTTCCACAGCCAACGGAATGCTTCATGGGCTTGAATGTCTCTGAAGTAGAAGGCGTAGCACTTGCTGGTCTTGAATTCAGTCGCTCCCCACACATAAACCCAGGAGTCATGTGCTTTCCCCGATATGTCAGTGTTCAGGGTTTCAAATTGCAGCTGTCTCACTTTGTCATGCGCTTGAATTGAGAGGGGCAAATGGAAGACAGAGTTTAGACCAGTCATCATCAGGAATTCTTTGACGAAGATATCTTCTTTGGTCGTGTACGAATTGGCTCGTGGGAAGGTTTCAGAGAGGACTGAATGGTTCCAGCAATCTTTCCAGAACAAGGCCGAGTCACCAGAGCGAATCTGAACCAAGGTGATGCCTCTGAAGATGGGGCTAAGTTGCATCACATCTCTCCACCAAAAGGAGCCGCATGGGTCCGAGGCATGAGGGATGGAGTCTCTGTAGTATGTATCCCTGATCAAATGCACCCAAGGGGTGTCGTGGCGGTTATAGAATTTATGAAGAAATTTTAGGAGCATTGCGTCATTCTGGATTTGTAAATTTATCATTCCGAGTCCACCATGTTTTTTGGGTCGGCATATCATGTCCCAAGCAGCAAGAGAATTGCATTTCTCTCCATTTTCAGTTTTCTTTCTCCAAAGACAGTGCCTTCTTATTTTGTCCAGCTGCGCCACAATTTTTTTTGGGGGGGGGGGGGGCGAGTCGGAGAGTGCCCCTGGTGAACACAGCCAGAGAGGTGATTAGCGAGTTGATCAATGCCAGTTTGCCCACGTACGACATCAACAACATTGTGGCTGTGATCTTGCGCTCGGCTTTGCAAACCAGAGGAGTTAGGTCTTGGACAGTGGGTCGAGTGGTAACGAGGGGGAGTCCCAGGTATGTAAACGGCATACTTGCAACGTTACAATCAAAGATGGTGCCAATGCTTTGACAGAGTTCCGAAGTGGTGTTGATCGGGACGATCGTGGACTTGTGGAAATTGATATGAAGACCGATGGAAGCAGCATAGTCTACAAGAATTTTCTTCATCACAATCGCTTGCGCCCTACACACCGGCATGATGATCAACGTATCTTCGGTGTATTGGATCACCGGGAAGTCACTGTCAGTATTGGGGTTAAGCGGATGTTTCAGCAAAAAAAATCGCATGGCATCATTGATGGCAGCTTGTAGAAGATACGCAGCGAGGACGAAGATGAGTGGGGACATAGGGTCACCTTGTCGAACACCACATTTGCAGTGGAATTGGCGGCCAGGCACACCATTCAAAAGCACTGACGATTTGCTAGAAGAGAAGATACATTCCATCCAAACAATCCACTTATCATTGGATCCCTGCTGCTTCATAATTTGAATCATGGCTAAATGTTCAATGGTATCGAACGCTTTTGCGAAGTCAAGCTTGAGTAGAACGATCTAACGTTTGGAGGACTGGCACTGATGGATGAATTCAAAGGCCCATGCTAGGCAGTCATGAATAGATCTCCCTTTCAAGAACCCATATTGGTTGTGGTGAACCAGTCTTAGGATGACCCTCTGTAGGCGGTTGGCCAAAAAAATTGTAAGAATTTTCAAGCAATAGTTGAGGAGGGTGATGGGGCGGTAGTCACTCACAGTCTCTGGTGAATTGGTTTTGGGGATCATGGTAATGTACCCATAATTCCGGCTTTCAAGGTTCAAAGATCCATCATGAAATTCCGAGCATAGGCGGTAGAAATCCGATTTGATGATGGGCCAGCAAGCCTTAAGAAAAGCCCCGTTGAACCCATCTGGACCCGGTGCTCGATCTGCAGGCATTCCTTTTACAATAGAGTCAATTTCATCTTGGGTAAATGGAACAGTAAGTTGTTCGAGATCATTGTCAGAGTTGATGACCGATGGGAGATCAAACTGCATATCCGGAGGGTTGGATTTACCCAGCCTTTCTTTGAAGGATTCAAAGATAATGGATTCTTTTCCCACATGATCATCAACGATGTCGCCTTCATCAGATCGGAGGTTGGCGATGCAATTTTTTCTGTAGCATTCGGTTGCAGCAGCTTGAAAAAATTTAGTGTTTTCATCTCCAAACTGGATCCATTGAATCGACATCTTTTTTTCCAGTACTCTTTTTGATATTTCATCAGGCGCAGGAGATGTTTCTTCAGAATGTTCCTGAAGTTGGTTTCTTGTAAAGTCAAGGTTCTTTTTTCCTCTATTGTGTCCATCTCTAGAATTGCTTTGTTGGTATTTTCAATAGCAATTGACAAGTGGGAGATTTTCTTACTCCACTGACTGAGAGCTTGTCGAACCGATTTGAGCTTCTGACATAAAATTGAGGCGGCATTGCTGTTTTTTCCATATCTAATTGGTTTGTTCCAAGCAGCAGAGACAACATCCATGAATCTCGGGTGAGCAATCCAATAGGTTTCAAACCGAAACCATTTACTTTTGGGGATCTTGGTCTAAATAATGACGTTGCATGGGACATGATCCGAGACAGGTCGTCCCAGTGGTTTTACCATCGTGTTGGGGAACGATAAGGTCCAATTTAGTGATGTGAAGAACCAGTCTATTTGTTCGAGCAGGGGGTCGTGTTTCATGTTACTCCAAGTGTAGGAGCTTCCCTTGATAGGTAATTCAATCAATTCTTGCTCTCTTATGAGTTGTCAAAAAAAAAGTTCTTGCTCTCTTATGAACTCATTAAAAGTAAACATGTCTTGCACATCTCTGCCAGGTTTATTACGATTGTCAGGGGATCTCAGGTAGTTGAAATCTCCTAGCAGGAGCCAATCTTCAGAAGAAGAGATGTCAAGGTCAAACAACCACTTGGTGAAAGTGTCCCTATGATCACCATGACATGGACCGTATACGTTAATTAACTTCCAGGTGTTAGATGATTGTTTTGAGGTGAAACTGATGCCCAAGGCGAAAGATTCAGAAATAATAACATTGCCAGAAAATAACGCACTGCTCCAAATAGTGACTAATCCTCCAGATGCCCCTCGTGACAGAATGTATGCAAACTTATCAAAGCGCTTGGGACATAAAGATTTCAGAATTGAGGCATCAAAAGTGGTCATTTTGGTATCTTGTAGGCAAATGATAGCACAACCACTGAAAGCAATTGCATTAGAAAGCGCTAAATGTTTCGCAGGAGAATTAAGACCATGGACGTTCTAGCATAGTACATTCCAAGTTTGCAGAAGTACCATTATTTAAATCAAGAAATAAAATTTAGACAGAAGAAGAGGGAGGTCCTTCCGCCTCCTTCTTGAGAGCCTCAACAGTGATCTCTTCTTCAGGAATGGCGCAAAGCTGGGTACCCACTGCTTGCATAGTTGGGATGGTGGTTGGTGGAGGAATCTCTGCATCCAACACAACGTTGTCTTGAGCATTGTGAGTAGAGCTTGCACCAGGAGCAGAAGGCAAGATGCCATTCTTCACTTTGGATTTATGTGAGCGGCTATCAGTTGGCTGATGAACGCGAAAACCATCATCTTTATTAGCCCTGGCGCTACGACGCAGAGATGAAGAATCAACTGGAGCTTTGGCTTTTCCTTTGCGCTGCATGGTACCCTCTTGAGCTGATTGATTAACTGGCTGAGCTAGAGCCGCAAAGGAGGTCTCAGTTGGCTCGACAAAGGTCTGAAAAGTAGGAGTAGCATCAACCACAGACTGAGATTCAGTCAACATAATACCGGGTGGCAGGTCCACATTGTCAGTTTCAGAAACTTCTTAAATAACCACATTGGAGTGATTGGGCAACCTGAGTTCTGCGTGTGGCTGTGAAATCTCAGTGAAGAGCAGCCCGTCAGTGGTCTAGGAAATCTGAATCGACACTCTGTAGTTGTCGTACTGCAGCCCATAACCAGCATTCCACGGTCCATAGGTGGCCAACAACGGACGAATGGCAGTTGCCAGAATAGTGTTAAGCTGTCGTGCTGGAACCGGATCAGTCAGCAGAAGAGATGCAACATAATCCCCCTGAGCAGATAAGCTGAATTGCAGACCATTATTGTGAACTCCTACAGAAATGGTGACCATATCATCCTGGCGGTTATCTTCCATATGCGTGGGCTGAACCTGATGAGCAGGAAGAATATCAAGAGCAAGGTCAGCGCTATCTGAACTCGAGCTGTCAACAACAGTAATCGAGTCGTTCCATGCCTGGGTAGCACTGTCCGAGGTGTTATCTTCAGGTAGAATCCCATCCTGCACCTGTAGCCCCTAGGCCGCCAACCAACCTTGGAAGTTGATCAGATAAGGGGACAGTGCGGGGGCTGGTGGGTGAGGCCATGGTTCCCAGACAGCAGCAAACTGAATCTCATCCATCTGGTCCTGAGGAGCAACATTGTTACCTGGAGGTGCAGCATCAGGGGGAGCTCCATTCTGCATGTACCAGTTATAAACCTGCTGCTGGTAAAGCTGTTCCGCGGTGAGCTCAGGTCCAAACATTGGATGTGGGTTACCATCGGGGGGTGATGGATCTTCCCCAGCTGGCGGCACCTCCGGGAGCAGGGCATTCCAGTTGTTAGGCCTCAGGATAGTAATCTGCACCGACCAGCACTCTCTCGGCCCACCCAATTGACGGACGACAAGGTGTCGTGGGAAAACGACGATCTATGGGATCGAGAGGATCCCTTTGCGGTTCGGAAGTGGTATCAAAATACTACAAAGAGCAGGGCTAGTAGATATGAGCACAAGCAATGATTTATCCAGGTTCGGGACGCTATGAGCGTAAAACCCTACTCCTGTTCTGGTGGTTTGATTGTATGTGAGCTCAAAGGTTACAAACCGGCCAGGTGCGCGGGAAGTGCAGCTACAACATGTAGTTAAACTAAGAGTCGGCCGTTCTAAGTGTAGCCGTGGGCCTCCTTTTATAGACCAAGGGGTTACCACAGTGGCTAATATGGTCATTTACAGAGTATGAATAGTAACTTGCACCGTCACCACGTCTATCTCCAGACGGGGTAAGACAAGCGCATTAAATGCACCATTAGGTGCTACGTCGGGGAGGCGAGGCTTTGGGTAAAAAGATCTGTACCACCGGTCCTGGCGCCCTCTTGTCACCTTGACACGTCCTAGGGACGGGTGTCATTAAAGTTAATCCTGGCGTGGCACGCTGACACGTGCCTTGGCCAGCTGCGTTGACTGCCTGCCCGCTCGACACCTATCATGCGTGCTTATCTAGCCGATGATGAGGTGGAGCGGTAACGGGACAGAACAAGCTTGCCGGCGCGGAGCTTGCCGGGCCGTTGCTTGCTGGCAACCAGGGTCTTGGTCTTCACCTTGCTGGTACGAAGCTTGCCGGCAAGGGCAATATTGATCTTCAGTACAAGAATAGTACTTCTCGATGACCTGCCTTGAGGTCTTCTTCACGGTCTTGTTTAATCTGAGTCTTGAGTCATAGTTATCCTGCGTCAAGCCCTTGCCATTAAGAAGGCAACAACTGCCTGTGCACAAGTCAGGGTACGAGGGCACCCATGCTTTAGTACACCGACAGGAGCCCCTGGGCCTGGGCCACACGCGCATGCGAGGCGTCATTGGGCTAGGCCCGAACAGTGCACAGGCATGCGTGGCAGAGGATAACTATCGTAATCTTCTCTGTTACAACGCCCCCACGATGCGCATTAAATGCGGACGTGGGAGAGGTGGAATGGAACGGGCGCGGGGAGGTAGTGTGCCTGAAAAGCGCAGCCACGTAGGACGGTAAAGAGCCAGCCCTCACGCCTTCCCCATAAAAAGGAATCGCGAAGGGCGCCGCTCATTTACCCCCTCTTCCAGTCTCGCCATTGCCATCGTATTCTTCCTTCCCGCCTCCTTTCGCCTGACTCCTCACATCTCCTTCCTCGATTCCTGCTATTGAAGAAGGTGAAACGGCAGGGAGAGTGACCCCCAAGGGTGCTATAAAAAAGGCGGGGAGGGGGGTGGCGACCTACCCCATTCATTTTCTACCCTTGCCTCTCTCCTCCTTCAACCTTTCACCCATCCTTGCTTTCCCCGAGGTCCATCACCACGATGGCGAGGGGTAGAGGTCGAGCATGTGCGTCTGTTGCCACCACGAGGGTTCCCCCTCGGGGCCGAACGCGCTCCTCGGCGGCCACCGCATCCAGCCCTAACGTCCGCGGAAGGGTCGCCGCCCGCAGTCGTGGGGGGGGGGGGCGATGCTCGTGGCCGAGGCGGGCGCGGCGGAGCGGTCGCCCTTCTTCCCCAGGCGGGGGCCCACACGGCGGTGGCGGCGCACGAGTTCATCGTGGGGTTGCACTGTCGGCCCCGTAGTTGGCTCCGACTCCCAGACTCCTTTGCGAGAGCGATGGAGGACAGCAGGCCCTTGGGCCTGTGGCTACAGGCAGATGGCTGCTGCAACGGCCCCTCCTAGGTGGCAACTGAGTTCTCCCCTGCTAGCTTCATGTTCCTGAAGCGGGGGTGGAAGTCGTTCGCCCGCGCCCGTGGTCTAAGGCGGGGGCATCTCCTCCAGTTTAGGTACGACGGAGCCGCCACACTCTTCGTGAAGTTCTTCGGGGTCTCCGGTAGCCGCATGGAGTGCTGCGCGGAGAGTGAGAGCGGCAGCACCGACTCCTCCAGCGAGGGCGAAAGCAACGGCGGCACCGACTCCACCAGCAGGGGCGAAAGCGACGAAAGCTCCCTGCGCATCAAGAGCGAAGACGAAGATTCCGACTAGGCGTAGGTAGCGTTCGAGTCGGATCTTGAAGATGTGCCGCGCTCCACCTAGTCTCCTTTCTTTTGCTCCTGTATCAGAATCAATGTAACCCCATGGGGGCGTGAACAATGGCTTTTGCATTTAAGCGTTGAATGGTTGCTGTAATTTGTGTTTTGGGTGGATGTATGCATGCTATCTCTCTTGTTTTATTATGTCTTTGCATGATTCTCGTACCCTACACTTGACGGAAACTTGCCGGTGCATGCACTCTTGCCGCGAACGCTTGAGGAACAGGTCCTTAGCAGCTTGCCGGAAGTGCCGCTGCCGGCAAGGATACACTTGACGATCACAAGGTAACCACTTAAGTTGTTGAGTGGACTCGAAACAAAGTAAGGGCCTAGCTGATCACGACAAGGTTCCTTAGCATGCAGGTTTCTCATACAAAGGCCAAAATTGTTCAAGGAGAAGTTGCAACTACAACAAAGAATTTGCTTTAAAGTTTTGCAACTTAGCTTTTTCTTTGCTGTGCTTCTTGCCGTAGGACGATATCTTGTACGTCATTTGGTATCCATACCCTTCTGTCCTTTGAGAAAAAGAAAGAAGAGAAAAGTGGAGGCTGGAACCTTGACGGTTCGTTAATCACCCTATGCAAAGGAAAAATGTAACACAAGGCTGCCTGCAACACATAAACAAATATGTACTTGGACAAAGAATTGTGAAACACTTATCTTTATTTATGTGCACGAGATCTGCGCCCGGCTTTGTACAAAGGTTTACATGCCCTTCCGGCAAACTTGTACAAAAGAGGTTGTCGGGCAGCCCGGCAACCACGCCTTACGGGTAAAACTTGCGAAGATGCTCAATATTCCATGAGTTGAGCACCAGAGTGCCATCTTAGGTCTCTAGGCGGACTGCGCCGGACCTAGTGACTCGTACCACCCGGTAAGGGAGCTCCCACTTCGGCGTCAACTTGTTTTGACCCTTCGTGGACTGAATCCGATGAAGAACAAGGTCGCCTTGCTCAAGATTCCTGGCGTTTACTTTGTGGCTATTGTAGCAGCGCAAAGCTTGCTGGTACCGTGCAGCACGGACAGCAGCCCGAAAACGATCTTCCTCAAGGAGCGTGGCATCATCTTGCCGTAACTCATCTTGATCCTCCTCATCGAAGGCCAAGACTCGAGGTGACCCATATTTGAGCTCTGTGGGGAGCACCGCTTCTGCACCATAAACAAGGGAGAAGGGTGTCTGGCAAGTGGCTCGACTTGGCGTCATCCTGATCGACCAAAGAACCGCTCTTCCACCCAGCACCTTCCACACTTGTGCAGCCTGTCGAAAGTTCTGGTCTTGAGACCACGCAACACTTCTGCATTTGCCCTCTCTACTTGCCCATTGCTCCTTGGGTGAGCAACAGACGCATAGCAAATCTTATTTCCAAGTTCTTGGCAACATGCGGTGAAGGCGCGGCTCGTGAATTGGGTGCCGTTGTTGGTGATGATCCTATTGGGGACACCAAAACGAGCAACCAATCCTTTGAGGAACTTGATGGCTGACTGTGCCGTCACCTTCCTCACTGGCTCCACCTCAGGCCACTTTGTAAACTTATCGATTGCAATGTACAAGAATTCAAAGCCCCCGGTAGCACGGGGGAAGGGGCCGACGATGTCGAGCCCCCAGACCGAGAAGGGCCAGGAGAGAGGGATGGTTTGGAGGGTTTGAGCTGGCTGGTGAATGTCCTTGGAGTGGAACTGGCATGCTTCGCATCTGATGACCACCGCCAAGGTGTCTTGAAGGGATGTCGGCCAGTAGAATCCTTGACGGAACGCCTTGCCGACAAGCGCGCGTGACCCAATGTGAGAGCCACACATCCCTTCATGCATCTCTTCCAACAGCCTCTGTCCATCTTCCCGGCAGATACACTTCAATTTCACCCCATTTGGTCTCTTTCTGTACAGAATGTTGTTAACAAACTTGTACATCCTTGATTGACGGGCTACTCTTTCTGCGTCCTCTTGCTCGTCGGGAAGATCTCCTGTCTGAAGGAATTGGACAATTGGCTGCGCCCATGCCGGAGCTTGTGGCTCGACGACAAGGACTAAAGGCATTTCTTCCTCTGCGGGAGCGCTTGCTTCGACGGCAAGGATCTGGCTTGCCAGAAACTGCGACTCACCGGCCAAGGGTATGTTGTCAGCAGTATCTACTTTCTTGGCAGCTGCCGGTAGCTCAGCCGGAAAGTAACCACCAACATCTTGCTTTCTCTTCTTCGCCAGCCTTGATGGTGTAACGGATGGCTGAGTCAGATGGAGCACAAAAGTTCCTGGTTCCACAGGCATCTTTTGAGCGGCAAGCTTCGACAGGTCATTGGCAATCCAATTCTGGGCACGGGGAACGTGCTCTGCTTGTAGATCGTCAAAGTGCTCTTCCAACTTTCTCACCTCATCAACGTACGCCTCCATCAAAGGGCTCTGGTAATACTTGTTGACCTGCCTCACCACTAGCTGCGAGTCACCTCTAATAATCAACTTCCGAATACCAAGGTCGATTGCAATGCGCAGACTGGCAAGCAATCCTTCGTACTCAGCAGTGTTGTTGGTGGCCTGCTCCCGGGGAAAGTGCATCTGAAGCACGTACTTGAGGTGCTCTCCGGTGGGTGCTATATGCAGCACGCCGGCACTGGCGCCTTTCAGCGTGAAAGCATCGTCAAAGTACATGATCCAATCGTCAACAGTTTCCTTGCCGGGGAGCGAGGTCTCTAGAACTTCTTCGTCTGGCGTCGGGGTCCATTCTACAATGAATTCCGCCAAGGTTCTGCTCTGAATTGTTGAGGTACTCTCAAACTTCAAATCAAAGCTTGACAACTCCAATGCCCACTCCATAATCCTGCCGGTTGCCTCTGGATTTCTCAAGATGCGTTGCAACGGAAAGCGAGTGACGACGGTGACTGGGTGTGCTTGAAAATAATGGCGCAGCTTCCTTGAGCCCATGAGAAGGCCAAAAAGCAACTTCTGCACACCAGAGTACCTTGACCTAGCCCCTTGCAGGAGGGAGCTGACAAAGTAGACCGGGCGATGCACCATCTTCTTCTTCACAACTTGCTGATCTGGCTGGCAGGCTTGCACAATCTCTGGCTTGTCGGCACCTGACCTTGCGAGAGAAGATTCCGGCTCATCAAGTCGTGGCTCTGCGGCTACTACCTCCTCATCTGCCTCTCTTTCAGCCACAAGTGCAGCACTAACCACTTGATTCGTTACCGCTAAGTATAGCAGCAATGTCTCTTGCGGCCTAGGTGCAACTAGGACTGGCGGAGAAGACAAGTAGTCCTTCAAATCTTAGAGTGCGACCTCCGCTTCCGGAGTCCAGTTCACTGGACCTGCCTTTTTCAATATCTTGAAAAATAGCAAGGCGCACTCCACCGATTTGGAGATGAACCTGCTGAGGGCGGCAACGGAGCCGGCATGACGCCTGACATCCTTGACGTGTCTCGGTGCTTCCATCTGCTCAATTGCTTTGATCTTATCAGGGTTGGCTTCAATCCCTCTCCGAGACACAAAGAAACCAAGAAGCTTGCAGAAACGGAACACCAAACACACACTTCTCGGGGTTGAGCTTCAAGTTGAGCTTGCGCAAGTTCGCAAATGTCTCTTCCAAATCCTGAATCAGGGTTGACTTATCTCTGGTCTTGACCACAATATCATCCATGTAGACTTCCACATTTTTGTGCAGCTGTGGCTCAAAACCGATCTGAACTGCTCTGGCAAAGGTCGCTCCGGCACTCTCAATCCGAAAGGCATACGCAAAAAGCAGTATGTGCCACATGGAGTGATGAATGCGGTTTTCTCCTCATCTTCCTTGGCCATAAAGATCTGATGATAACCAGAATAGGCGTCAAGGAAAGAGAGTAAATCACAGCCGGCAGTGGAGTCTACAATCTGGTCGATGCGTGGCAAAGGGAAAGGGTCCTTTGGATAGGCTTTATTTATATCAGTGAAGTCTATACAAAGCCTCCACTTCCCATTCACCTTGCGCACTACAACCGTATTGGCTAACCACGTAGGGTGTAGCACTCCTCTGACTAGACCTGCTGCTTGCAAGTTCTTGATTTCTTCGGCAATGAACTCTTGCCGCTCCAAGGCTTGCTTCCTGACCTTCTGCTTGACGGGTCTCGCATGAGGGCAAACAGCAAGGTGGTGCTCAATTACCTCCCTAGGAACACTGGGGATGTCAGATGCTTGCCAAGCAAACACATCAACATTCGCCCATAGGAAGGCAACGAGCTCGCTTTCCTATTTGTCATCGAGAGTGGCACTTACAGAAAAAGTGCCACTCGTTCCATCCTCTCACAGAAACTTGCTTGGTCGCTGGTGCGGAGGCCTTCGACTTCTTGCTCTTGTCGGTAGAGCTGTCTGGTATGTCCTCGACAGGCGTGCTGCACTCTAAAGTACACTTCCCGGAGTCCGTATCAGGGGTCTTGCCGGACTTCTTCTTCTTCTTTCCTCCCCCGGGAGCTTTGTCGGCAGGAGCAGGTGCCTTATCGGCAGATGCTGCCACTGCCTCCTGGTAGAGCTTCTCAGCGCAGATTCTTGCGTCCTTGTGGTTTGACTTGATGGTGAGGACCCCCATCGGCCCTGGCATCTTGATGACATTGTAGGCGAAGTGCGACGCGGCCATGAACTTGGCCAGCGCCGGACGGCCCAGAATGCCATTGTAGGGCAGGGGCATTTTGACGACATCAAAGACGATCTTTTCCGTCCTGTAGTTGAGGTCGCTGCCGAATGTGACCGGCAACGTGATCTGGCCCTTCGGCTTGTTCCTTCCTGGACTGATCCCTTGGAACGTGCCGGTCTCCTCAAGATCCTTGTCGGGGATATGCAACCTCTTGATCACGTCGGGAGAGATCAAGTTCAAGCCGGCCGCACCGTCAACCAACATCTTTGCCACCCTGAGGTTGCGGATTGTTGGCGAAACCAACAATGGCAAACACTCGACCGCAGTGGTGTGATCAGGGTGATCCTTGGCATCAAAGACGATGGGCGTGTGCGACCACTTGAGTGCCTTCTGCGCTCCCATCACGGGCTCTGCGGCATTCACCTCGCGGATCCACTGCTTCAGTTGCCGGTGCGAGGAGTGCAAAGATGCGCCTCCGTCAACACACATGGCATCCACTGCGTTCTGGAACTCTTTGTCGGACTCATCTTCGTCCTCATCACCATCATCTTGGCCTTGTGCAGCCTTCTCTTTTGGCTGCTTGGCCTTGCCGCGGCGGCCCCCTCGGCCACCACGGTTCTGCTTGCCGGACCCACCGGCACCATCCTGGCCCTTCTCCTTGTCGCGCTTCTTGTCCTCTTGCTTCTGCTTCTCGGCAAGCTGCTCCACTTGCCGGCACTCCTGGAGATCGTGGCCCTTGGTACGGTGGATCTTGCAGTACAGCCCATCGGTCTTGCCGCTCTTCTCGCCTGCCGCAGCCTCCCGGCAGTCAGCGCATCTGGCAACCTCCTTGCCTGGGCTTTCTGCCTTGGACTTCTTGGCGGCGTTGGTGTCACCGGGGCTCTCAACTGCCATCACTGTCTTGCCTTTGCGCGTCCGATTGCGCTTCCGGCTCTTCTTCTGCGGGGTCGATGCATCATCTGCGTCATCGTCTTCAGAATCAACGTCGGCGCCAGCATCTTCCCGCGGGAGTCGCCTTCCTTCCTCAGCACATGCACACATGTCTGCCAAGGCATACAACTCGTTGATGGTTCTGACCTTCACGATATTCATCTCAGACCACATTCTGCGGTTGCGCACATTTGTGTGGAATGCGGTGCAAACAGCTGCGGGATGAACATCGGGGATGTTGTGGTGTGATACGTCTCCAACGTATCTATAATTTTTGATTGTTCCATGCTATTATAGTATCAATCTTGAATGTTTTTATATGCAATTATATATCATTTTTTGGGACTAACCTATTAACCTAGTGCCCAGTGCCAGTTGTTGTTTTCTGCTTGTTTTTGGTTTTTCAGGAAATCAGTACCAAACGAAGTCCAAATGCCACGAAACTTTTTGGAGATTTTTTTCTGGAAAAAAGAGACCTTGGAAGCTTCGGGAGGAGGCCAGAAGTATCACGAAGGCTTCACAAGGCAACAGGGCGCGACCCGGGGGGGCGCGCCGTGTTGCCTAGTGGGGCCCTCGTGGCTCCGTTTGACCTAATTCCACTTCTATAAATTCTCAAATATTGGGAAACATACAGAGAGCCACCCCGAATAACTTTTACGCCGCCGCAAGCCTCTATTCTTCCACGATCCCATCTGTAGGCCTTTTTCGGTACTCTGCCGAAGGGGGAATCGATTACGCAGGGCTTCTACATCAACCTTGCTGCCCTTCCGATGATGTGTGAGTAATTTACCACAGAACTACGGGTCCATAGCTAGTAGCTAGATGGCTTCTTCTCTCTCTTTGATCTTCAATACCATGTTCTCCTCGATGTTCTTGGAGTTCTATCCGATGTAATCTTCTTTTGCGGTGCGTTTGTTGGGATCCGATGAATTGTGAGTTTATGATCAGATTATTCATGACAAATATTTGAGTCTTCTCTGAACTCTTTTATGCATGATTATTATAGCTTTGTATTTCTCTTCGATCTATCGATTTGGTTTGGCCTACTAGATTGATTTATCTTGCAATGGGAGAGGTGCTTTGTGATGGGTTCAATCTTGCGGTGCTCAATCCCAGTGACAGAAAGGGATATGACACGTATTTGTATTGTTGCCATTAAGGATAAAAATATGGGGTTTAATCATATTGCTTGAGTTTACTTTGTCTACATCATGTCATCTTGCTTAAGGCGTTACTCTGTTTCATACTTAATACCCTAGATGCATGCTGGATAGCGGTCGATGGGTGGAGTAATAGTAGTAGATGCAGGCAGGAGTCGGTCTACTTGTCTCGGACGTGATGCCTATATACATGATCATTGCCATGAATCCGTAATAATTATTTGCTTTTCTATCAATTGCCCAACAGTAATTTGTTTACCCACCGTATGCTATGTGTTCGAGAGAGAAGCCTCTAGTCAAAACTATGGCCACCAGGTCTACTTTATCATATATAAAAAACCTAAAAATACCTTGCTGCAATTTATTTACTTTTATTTTATTTAGTATTTTAGTTTATCTATCTACCACTATCAGAATTAATCCTTGCAAATAACCGCTAGGAGGATTGACAACCCTCTTATTTGCGTTGGGTGCAAGTGTTTGCTTTTGTGTGTGTAGGTGCGCTTAACGAAATTTTGCTTGGTTCTCCTACTGGATTGATAACCTTGGTTCTTAACTAAGGGAAATACTTATCTCTACTATACTGCATCATCCTCTCCTCTTCAGGGAAATACCAACGCAGTCTACAAGTAGCAGGAAGAATTTCTGGCGCCGTTGCCGGGGAGACTTCATCAAAATTACCAAGTACCTTCGCACAAACTATCATCCACTTGCATTTATTTTATTTGCCTTTTTATTTGCATTTGCCTCTAGTTTTCATCTCCCCCACTTCTATTTTTTTTTACAAAAACACAAAAATATTTTTATTTGCTTGTTTGCTTGCTTTTATTGCCTTCATGTCAAACACACAAGAACAGAAAGTAAAACAAAAATTTAAGATACTATGGATCCACTTAAAGTTTTCTACTTGGATCATCTTTCATCCATTTGTGTTCGTGCCAAAACCCCAACTAGTTTAGTTGAGGGAAAATCATTAGATGAGCATGCTCATTTTGTGCGTCACCGTTTGTCTGAAAAAGGGAGAGTCTTATGGAATCAAATAAATTGTTTGCTATGCTATGCTTGGAATATTTGTGAAATATATGATTTTACTTCTTGCTCTATGAACCCTAAAAAACACCTTCCCTATCTATGTGAGTTTAATGATAATGAAATCTTATCTTCTTATGCCAAAGGTGTTTATAGTTACTATGATATCGAACAAATTGAAGAATTTGTTGCTTTTAAGGGTGCCTATGAAGTTGCTTCTTTGATTGAAAAATATGATGCTACTCTCTACAAATCTGAAAATTTTGACATACTTAAATATTGCTATGAAAACTATGCTCCTAATGCCTATGTTAATGAATTTATTGAGAGAATGTCTACTACTTTGGAGGAAAATAATGATATGCATGAATCCATAGATAATTATGATCCCATTGATTCGATTGAAATATCCCCTGTTGATGAACGTGATGCTTGCTATTCTTATGGCCACGATGCCAATATTAATGATGCTTATAGAGATGAACTTGCTATAGTTCGTTGTGTTAAGAATGAAATTATTGCTATTGCACCCACACTTGATAGCTCCTTGAATGAAAAGCATGATTGCAATGATGTTACTATAAATTATATTAATGTCAATTGTGCTAATTATATGCCAAGCTACAAGCTTGGGGATGATAATTTTGTCATGTCCACTACTTATTGCAATGATCATGATTGGGGTGATAATGCTTCTTATGATCTTGAAAATTTATTTAAGCCTCATGATGAATATGTTATTGATAATAATATTTACAATAATATTGAAATTGGGTTTGGAAGAGTGTCAACTTTAGGTAAAAATAATCCCACATATTTGGAGAGTGTTCAATCTTATGAAATTTTTGATAAAAGTGGGTTTGGAGAGGTCATGACTTTAGTTGATGTTAATCCCACTATCTTGGAAGATTATAAAACTTTTATGCATGTGGATCATGAAGATAAAATTTTATATGATAGCTATATTGTTGAATTTAATTATGATCCTACATGTAATTATTATGAGAGAGGAAAATATGATTGTAGAAACTTTCATGTCACTAAATTACCTCTGTATGTGCTAAAATTATTAATGCTCCATTCTTCCTATTTGCATATACTAGATATTGCTTGTCTTGATAATTTTTTTTCTTATAAATGCCTATGCAAAGGAAGTATGTTAGACTTAAATGTGTTTTTCACATGCTACATGATGCTCTCTTTGTGTTTCAATTATTATCTTTCATGAGAGCATCATTGAAATCTCAAACCTATCTTAATGGCTATAAAGAAAGAGCTTGTTGGGAGACAACCCAATAAACTTTTTATTTCTGTTCTTGTGTGTTTAAACAATTATAGCCTCTGTTACGATTGTGTTTTTTTTCTTTTAATTACTGTTTGTGCCAAGTAATACCTTTGGGATGATGTTGATGATAGTATAATTGATGCTGTTTGGAAAACAGAAAGTTTTGCGTCCAGTGCTGGAATTTTCATTCTGTGCTGGAATGTCAGAAAAATATGAAATTTTTACACAGTATTGGCATATGAATTTTTTACGGTTTCCTAATTTTTCAGAATTTTTGGAGTTACAGAAGTATGGATTTTAAATAGATCTTTACATACTGTTCTGTTTTAGACAGATTCTGTTTTTGTTGCATAGTTTGCTTATTTCGATGAATCTATGGATCGTATCGGGGGGTATGAGTCATGGAGAAGTTGGAGTACAGTAGCATTATGACAATATTAAATATTAATCAATTTACAACAGTACCTAAAGTTTAAGGTTTGTTTGTTATACTAACGGATCTCACGAGGTTTCTGTTGAGTTTTGTGTGCTGAAGTTTTCAAGTTTTGGGTGAGACTACGATGGATAAAGGAATAAGGAGCGGCAAGAGCCTAAGCTTGGGGATTCCCAAGGCACCCCAAGGTAATATTCAAGGAAGACTCAAGCGTCTAAGCTTGGGGATGCCCCGGAAGGCATCCCCTCTTTCGTCTACAATCTATCGGTAACTCACTTGGAGCTATATTTTTATTCATCACATGATATGTGTTTTACTTGGAGCGTCTTGTGATATAGTTTGTTTGCTTTTGTTTGCTTTTTAGTTTGTCACAATCATCTTTGCTGAACACACGTTTTTGAGAGGGACACACATTATTCGTGATTTGTTAGAATACTCTATGTGCTTCACTTATATCTTTTGAGCTAGGCAGTTGCTCTAGTGCTTCACTTATATCTTTTAGAGCATGGTGGTGGTTAAATTTAAAAGAAATAGTTGCACTCTCATGCTTCACTTATATATTTTTGAGAGTCTAATGAATAGCAATGGTAATATGCACGGGTTATGAATTTGGTCCTGATATGATAGGTATTCAAGAGGGATATAATAAAAACTTTCATGTAGATCACTGAATATGATAAGTTTGATTCCTTGCAATAGTTTTGTGATATTAAGATGGTAATATGTGGGAGGTGCTAGTAGATAATTGTGGTTTAGTAAGAATATTGGTGTTAAGGTTTGTGATTCCCGAAGCATGCACGTATGATCTGTCGTTATGCTAAGAAGTTGGAGCATGATTTATTCTTGATTGTCTACCTTATGAGTGGCGGTCGGGGACGAGCGATGGACTTGTCCTACCAATCTATCCCCCTAGGGGCATGCGTAGTAGTACTTTGCTTCGAGGGCTAATAAACTTTCGCAATAAGTATGTGAGTTCTTTATGACTAATGTGAGTCCATGGATTATACGCACTCTCACCTTTCTGCAATTTGCTAGCCTCTTCGGTACCGTGCATTACCCTTTCTCACATCGAGAGTCGGTGCAAACTTAGCCGGTGCATCCAAACCCCGTGATATGATACGCTCTATCACACATAAGCCTCCTTATATCTTCCTCAAAAAAGCCACCATACCTACCTACCATGGCATTTCCATAGCCATTCCGAGATATATTGCCATGCAACTTCCACCGTTCCGTTTTTTATGACACACATCATCATTGTCATATTGCTTTGCATGATCATATAGCTGACATAGTATTTGTGGCTCAGCCACCATTCATCATTTTTATACATGTTACGCTAGTATCATTGCACATCCTGGTACACTGCCAGATGCATTCATATAGAGTCATATTGTTCTAGTATCGAGTTGTAATATTGAGTTGTAAGTAAATAAAAGTGTGATGATCATCATTATTAGAGCATTGTCCCCGTGAGGAAAGAATGGTGGAAACTAATGAGTCCTCGAAAAAGTGGGGATGAGGTCCATGAGACCGTTCTAAATAAATAAATAAATAAAAGAGGCCAAAAAGAGCCCACACAAAAAAAATGAGAGAAAAAGAGAGAAGGGGCAATGTTACTATCCTTTTTCCACACTTGTGCTTCAGAGTAGCACCATGTTTTTCATATAGAGAGTCTCCTATTTTGTCACTTTCATATACTAGTGGGAATTTTTCATTATAGAACTTGGCTTGTATATTCCGATGATGGGCTTCCTCAAATGCCCGAGGTCTTCATGAGCAAGCAAGTTGGATGCACACCCACTTAGTTTTTCATGTTGAGCTTTCATACACTTATAGCTCTTAGTGCATCCGTTGCATGGCAATCCCTACTCCTCGCATTGACATCAATTGATGGGCATCTTCATAGCCTGTTGATTAGCCTCGTTGATGTGAGACTATCTTCTTATTTTTGACTTCCCCTTATTGATCTCTACCACCACACTCAATTCCACCCATAGTGCTATATCCATGGCTTGCGCTCATGTATTGTGTGGGGGTTGAAAAAGCTGAAGCGCGTTAAAAAGTATGAACCAATTGCTCGGCTTGTCATCGGGGTAGTGCATGATAAGTATGACAGGATTATATGATTTTGTAGGGTTAACGTTCTTTAGCATTTTTATTTTGAAAGACATGATTGTTTATTAGTATGCCTGAGTATTGATGTCTTTATGTCAAACTATAGACTATTTCCTTGAATCATTCGGATCTTATTATTCATACTGTAAGAGAAAGATTACATGATGAAACATGTTCGGTAGCATTCCACATCAAAAATTCTGTTTTTATCATTTACCTACTCGAGGACGAGCAGGAATTAAGCTTGGGGATGCTTGATACGTCTCCAACATATCTATAATTTTTTATTGTTCCATGCTATTATATTATCAATCTTGAATGTTTTTATATGCAATTATATGCAATTATATATCATTTTTTGGGACTAACCTATTAACCTAGTGCCCAGTGCCAGTTGTTGTTTTCTGCTTGTTTTCGGTTTTTCAGGAAATCAGTACCAAACGAAGTCCAAATGCCACGAAACTTTTTGGAGATTTTTTTCTGGACAAAAGAGACCTTGGAAGCTTTGGGAGGAGGCCAGAAGCCTCACGAAGGCTTCACAAGGCAATAGGGCGCGGCCCAGGGGGGCGCGCTGTGTTGCCTTGTGGGGCCCTCGTGGCTCCGTTTGACCTAATTCCACTTCTATAAATTCTCAAATATTGGGAAACCAACAGAGACCCACCCCGAATAACTTTTACGCCGCCGCAAGCCTCTGTTCTTCCGCGATCCCATCTGGAGGCCTTTTCCGGTACTCTGCCGGAGGGGGAATCGATCACGGAGGGCTTCTACATCAACCTTGCTGCCCTTCCGATGATGTGTGAGTAGTTTATCACGGACCTACGGGTCCATAGCTAGTAGCTAGATGGCTTCTTCTCTCTCTTTGATCTTCAATACCATGTTCTCCTCGATGTTCTAGGAGTTCTATCCGATGTAATCTTCTTTTGCGGTGTGTTTGTTGGGATTCGATGAATTGTGAGTTTATGATTAGATTATTCATGAGAAATATTTGAGTCTTCTCTGAACTCTTTTATGCATGATTATTATAGTTTGTATTTCTCTCTGATCTATCGATTTGGTTTGGCCTACTAGATTGATTTATCTTGCAATGGGAGAGGTACATTGTGATGGGTTCAATCTTGCGGTGCTGAATCCCAGTGACAGAATGGGACATGACACATATTTGTATTGTTTCCATTAAGGATACAAAGATGGGGTTTAATCATATTGCTTGAGTTTACTTTATCTACATCATGTCATCTTGCTTAAGGCGTTACTCTGTTTCATACTTAATACCCTAGATGCATGCTGGATAGCGGTCGATGGGTGGAGTAATAGTAGTATATGCAGGTAGGAGTCGGTCTACTTGTCTCGGATGTGATGCCTATATACATGATCATTGCCATGAATCCATCATAATTATTTGCTTTTCTATCAATTGCCCAACAGTAATTTGTTTACCCACCGTATGCTATGTGTTCGAGAGAGAAGCCTCTAGTGAAAACTATGGCCCCCGGGTCTACTTTATCATATATAAAAAACCTAAAAATACCTTGCTGCAATTTATTTACTTTTATTTTATTTAGTATTTTAGTTTATCTATCTACCACTATCAGAATTAATCCTTGCAAATAACCGCTAGGAGGATTGACAACCCTCTTATTTGCGTTGGGTGCAAGTGTTTGCTTTTGTGTGTGCAGGTGCGCTTAACGGAATTTTGCTTGGTTCTCCTACTGGATTGATAACCTTGGTTCTTAACTGAGGGAAATACTTATCTCTACTATACTGCATCATCCTCTCCTCTTCGGGGAAATACCAATGCAGTCTAGAAGTAGCATGGTGCACACTGCTGAACCTCTGTATGTACTTGTGGAGGGTCTCGCCATGTCTCTGGGGATCACATGCAAATCGCTCTCTTGACCAGGGATCTTGTGGCAACCCTGGTAGGCACCCACGAATCGATGGCATAAATCCGCCCAAGAAGAAATGGAGCCTTCCGGCAAGTTCATCAACCACGACTTGACATTGGGCCGAAGCGCCAACGGGAAGTAGTTGGCTAGAAGCTTGTCGTCGCGTCCCCCGGCAGCCTGCACCGCGATGGTGTAGATGCCAAGGAACTCTGCTGGACTGAGCGTGCCGTCGTACTTGTCGGGCAGCTCAGGTTTGAAGGGGCGGGTGGACGGCCAGCAAACTTGCCGCAGCTCATGAGTAAACGCTGGGCAGCCCACCTCGTAAGGTAGGCACCTAGGATACCCTGGCGCTGGCACGTATGCTGCTGGCCCAGCACGGTCGTCTGATAGATGGCGTGCTTCCCGACACCGCTCAATCTTCGTACAGGCGTCTGATGTCTACTACACAATTTGTTCTTGTAGACTCGTGTTGGGCCTCCAAGCGCAGAGGTTTGTAGGACAGTAGCAATTTTCCCTCAAGTGGATGACCTAAGGTTTATCAATCCATGGGAGGCGTAGGTTGAAGATGGTATCTCTCAAGCAACCCTGCAACCAAATACAAGAAATCTCTTGTGTCCCCAACACACCCAATACAATGGTAAATTGTATAGGTGCACTAGTTCGGCGAAGAGATGGTGATAAAAGTGTAGTATGGATAGTAGATATAGGTTTTTGTAATCTGAAAATATAAAAACAGCAAGGTAGCAGAAAGTAAACGGGCATAAAAACGGTATTGCAATGCTTAGAAACAAGGCCTAGGGTTCATACTTTCACTAGTGCGATCTTCCAACATTGTTGACATAGTTGAATCACATGTAAATCCCTCACGTGCGACAAAGAGTTCACTCCAAAGTCACAAATAGTGGAGAACAAACAAAGAAATTGTTGTAGGGTACGAAACCACCTCAAAGTTATCCTTCCCGATCAATCTAATGAGCCATCCCCATTAATTGTCACGAACAGCCCTAGAGTTCGTACTAGAATAACACCTTAAGATACACATCAACCAAAACCCTAATGTCACCTAGGCACTCCAATGTCACCACGAGTACCCACGGGTTTGATTATACGATATGCATCACACAATCTCAGATTCATCTATTCAAACCAACACAAAGAACTTCAAAGAGTGCCCCAAAGTTTCTACCGGAAAGTCAAGACGAAAACGTGTGCCAACCCTTATGCATAAATCCTCAAGGTCACGGAACCCGCAAGTTGATCACCAAAACATACATCAAGTGACTCAAGTGAATATCCCATTGTCACCACAGATATCCATATGCAAGACATACATCAAGTGTTCTCAAATCCTTAAAGACTCAATCCGATAAGAAAACTTCAAAGGGAAAACTCAATTCATCACAAGAAGATAGAGAGGGGAAAACTCCATATGATTCATCTATATCAACAAAGCTCGCGATACATCAAGATCGTGCCATCTCAAGAACACGAGAGAGAGAGATCAAACACATAGCTACTGGTACATACCCTCAGCCCCGAGGGTGAACTACTCCCTCCTCATCATGGAGACCGCCGGGATGATGAAGATGGCCTCCGGTGATGATTTCCCCCTCCGGCAGGGTGCCAGAATAGGGCTCCAGATGGTATTTCGAGGATACAGAGAGCTGTGGCGGTGTAGTCCAAAATCTAGGGTTATTTCTGGGGGTTTCTCTATTTATAGGATTTTCAGCGTTGGAATCACGTCAAGATGGGCTAAGATGGGCCCACGAGGTACCAAGGCACGCCACCCCCCCTGGCGCGCCCTGGTGCCTCGTGGGCACTTCGTTGCTCTTCTGGTCCTTCCACGAAGCTTCTAGTGTCTCTTTTGTTCCAAAAAAAATCGTCAAAAAGTTCCAGCTCATTTGGAGAACTTTCATTTCTGCACAAAAAACAACACCACGGTAGTTCTGCTGAAAATAGCGTCAGTCCGGGTTAGTTCTAATCAAATCATACCAAAACCATATAGAATTGTTATAAACATGGCATGAATACTGCATAAATTATAGATACGTTGGAGACGTATCAGCACCCCCAAGCTTAATTCCTACTCGTCCTCGAGTAGGTAAATGATAAAATAAATAATTTATGAAGTGTGAATGCTAGCATAGTGCATAAGTTTGATCAATGATAATTTCAGTTACTTTTTCTACCATCAATATATATCATAATCAGTAGCTCATCTCATAAAACTTCTCATGATCAAGTAGCAAGCTATTCACATGTTTAAAGTATAGGCCATAAACTTTCTTGAAAACTAACAAACTATGTTCTCAGTCAACAATGCAATTGCAATTCATCATATTTTCAGGAAGGGTCTCATGTAGGAGCTTATTAGCAAGTCCACATACTCAACCATCATTTAGTCTTCTATGATTGCTAACACTCATGACATATATATGGAGCAAAAAGTTTCAGCCAGACACATAGAAAGATAGGGGCTTATAATTTCGCCTCCCAACTTATTCACCTCAAGGGTGATGTCAACAATAATAACTCATGATCACTCATATCCAACTGGATATATATGCCTAGATCTTTCCCCACCACATGATGCTTGCAAAAGAGAAAAATAAAAAGGAATAGAGGAGAACACTATTGACTCTTGCATAAAAAAAATACATAAAAGTAAATACATAAAAGTAAAATATAGGCCCTTCGTAGAGGGAAGCAGAGGTTGTCATGCGCTTTTTATTGTTGGATGTCAAGCCCTTAATGCAAAGGAACGTCATGTTATATTGCCCCTTGTGAAAGCAACCTTTATTATGCAGTCCGTCGCTTTTATTTCTTTACCATCACAAGTTCGTACAATGCTTATTTTCCCTTGCAATAAAAGATCATACATATTTAAAGAGCAATTTTTATTGCTTTTTGCACCGATGACAACTTACTTGAAGGATCTTATTCAATCCATAGGTAGGTATGGTGGACACTCATGGCAAGAAACTGGGTTTAAGGGCTTTTGGATGCACAAGTAGTATCTCTACTTGGTGCGGATTTTTGGCTAGCAAAGATATTGAGCAAGCACCACATGTTAGAGGATCTATGGCAATATAGCTTCTATGTGAATATAAGCAAACATAATTCATTACGTTGTCTTCCTTGTCCAACGTCAACAATTTGACATAAAATACTTAATGGGGGCTCACAATCATAAAAGATGTCCAAGATAGTGTATTTGCATGTGAATCTTCTCTTCCCTTATTAGTTCTTTCATGAATTGCATCATTGACCAATGCTATGCTTGTTAACTTTCAATAAATTTTACCACTTATACTTCTTGTATGTGAAGTCACTACTCCCCATGGGAAAAGCATATGAATCATATATAATTTCAACTTTATGATATTCAATTCTTTCATAATTTACTCATAGGATATAAGTGAAGAACAAGAGTAAATGACAAACTACTCCAAAAAGATATAAGTGAAGATCAAATGAGTAGTTAAGTAAGTAGGTGGCTATGTGAGGACTCTCTCTCATTTAAAAATTTCAGATCTTATTATTTTATTCAAACAGCAAGAGAAACAAAATAAAATGACATTCCAAGAATATCACATATCATGTGAAGAAGCAAAAACTTAGGCTCAACCAAAACTGACCGATAATTGTTGATGAAGAAAGGTGGGATGCCTACCGGGGCATCCCCAAGCTTAGATGCTTGAGACTTCTTGAAATATTAATTTGGGATGCCTTGGGCATCCCCAAGCTTGAGCTTTTGTGTCTCCTTAATTCCTCTCATATCACGGTTTCCTTAAATCTTAAAACTTCATCCACACAAAACTTAACAAGAACTCGTGAGATAAGTTAGTATAAATCAACTCAGAACCCTAACATTCTCTACTGTAGCAAATCACTAAAATTATAATTAAACATTGCATACTAAATGCCTCTGCATATTTAATACTCCTATCCACAAATAGAAACATTAAACTAGCAAACATATGCAAACAATGCAACTATAACAGCAATCTGCCAAAACAGAACAGTCTGTAAAGAGTGAATAAGAATTCATACTTCCCTAACTCCAAAAATTCTGAAAAATTACCACGTGACATAGAACTTATGCATGCTTACTGTGTAAAAATTTCAGATTTTTATCATGTTCTGACTATTCAGTAATATTCTGGACATAACAGAAAACTTTCTGTTTTCAAACATCAACACATGAACTTGCAAACTGAGCATGGTAAAGGCTATAATTGGCATTTTATTGAACTAAAATATACAAAACATGATTATTTATAGCAGCAAGCAAATATCAACAAAATAAAATGACGCTAAAAGCAAAACTCATATTATGTGACGAATAAAAATATAGCTCCGAGTGAGGTTACCGATAATGTTGAAGACGAAAGAGGGGATGCCTTCCGGGGCATCCCCAAGATTAGTTGCTTGGGTCTTCCTTGAATATCACCTTGGGGTGAATTGGGAATCCCCAATCTTAGGGTCTTGCCACTCCTTATTCTCCTCATATCAATATCTCACCCAAAACTTGAAAACTTCAATCACACAAAACTTAACGGAACTTGTGAGATAGGTTAGTATGATAAAAATAAATCATCCACTTTGGTACTGTAAAGACAAGATCCATAATTGTTCTAACATAATTCATACTGTATTCTATCATTTCCACAATTTATATTGACCAACATAAGCTATGGAAACACTAAAACAAACAAAATATGCACCGAAAACAGAATCTGTGAAAAACAGAACAGCATGTAGTGAGCGATTTAAAAACCATACTTATATACCTCCAACAATTCTGAAAAATTAGGACAACGTAAAAAATTTGTAACCCAATACTGTGTAAAAATTTCAGAATTTTTTCACGCTCCAGTACAGAATAGAAATTCCAGCACTGGACGCAAAAGTTTCTGTTTTTGCACAGAATCAAATCAACAAGCATCCACACTATCCCAAAGGCTTTACTTGGCACATTATTGAAAGAAAATATATGAAACATGATTACTAAAGTAGATTAATCATGTTAACACACAAAAACAGTAGGTATAAATATTGGGTTGTCTCCCAACAAGCGCTTTTCTTTAAAGCCTTTTAGCTAGGCATGATAATTTTGAATGATGCACTCATAGAAGTGAAGGATTGATACATAACGGGGGCATCATGAATCATAAGTTCCTCTCTCATAATAATTTTCAGTAGTATCATGAATGTATTCATCAATATATCTATCACATAAAGTATTCTTTTCATGATCCACAAGCATAGAATTTTTATTACTCTCCATATAAGCACATTTCTTCTCATCAATAGGAGTGGGAGTATCATATGAAACTCGAATACTATAAATTGTTTCCTCATTAAAAGAGTAATGTTCAGAAGAAGGGTAATCATAATTATGACAAGTTTTATAAATATAATCATCACTACTTTTTATGACATAAGTTTCATCACAATAATCATCATAGATAGGAGGCATGTCATCATCATAGTAAATTTGCTCATCAAAAGTAGGGGGAATAAAAAGATTATTTTCATTAAGCATAGCATCCCCAAGCTTGGGACAAACATTAATTGCAGCAAATAAATTCTCAAACATGTCATTCTCATCAAACATAGCATCCCCAAGCTTGTGGCTTGTCATATCATTGGCATTATCACTATTATCATCAATAATATGAATAGCACCAATAGTAAAACAATTATTATCATCATAATTTTCCAAATTGGCACCATAAAGATTTTCAAGATTATAAGAAGTATCATTATCTTCCCAATCATAATCATCACAATGAGTAATATGCATAACAATATCACCCTCAATAGTTCCTTCGGACATTGTACCATAAGACAAAGAAGCAATATCATCACCAAGTGTATCATCTTCCACAATTATTTTTGATTCATTCTCATGAGGCACAACAATAATAGGAGCAACATCATTTGGGAGGGATACCTTTTTACCTCTATTCTTTCTTCTTTTCTTTTTCTTCTTCACCACCTCATGTGTGGGTTTAATCAATTTTTCCGTGCACTTTATTGAAGATATTGGTTGAATAAAAAGCTCCTCCTCGTTACTTGATTCATCATAAGAAAAAATAGGAGGATATTGGGAAACCTCTCCCCCTTCATTAGTATTCTCTTCATATTCTATTTGTTTTCTTGTCTTTAAATAATTGGCAATATAAGGATTCTCAATGCAATTTACCGCACAATACATATAAATTTCCTCTAGATCAAAATCGAGAAATCTCTTGAGATTATATTCTGGAATATCCCTAGTTATACGTTTCATTTCTTCATACCCCAGAAGCAGACTAAGTTCATTATGATGCGCAAGGGTAATCAAGTTATCACAATTTTTGGACACGATTCGATCATGAAACAATTTGCATTGGAGATTTAAATGACCACGTTCATTGCAAAGTTCACAAGGATGGCGAGAAAAATTAAATCTTTCAGCACAATCATCTAGCCTTTCTTGCAACCCTTTAGTTTCTAAATACTTATGCCTCTTACAAAATCTATTTTCCCTTTTTGGTATGCATTTGCACTCCCAATTCACTCCACAAAAAATGACATCCTTATAGGAGACATCATTATCATGACTAGCGCAATCATCATTAGTATTATGGATATTCAAAGAATTCATACTAGCAACATTGCAATCATGCTCATCATTCATGGATTTTATGCCAAACATTTTATTGAATTCTTCTTCTATCAATTGAGCACAATTATCGGAATCCTTATTTTCAAGAAAGACATGATAAAGACGAATAATATGAGGCAACCTCAATTCCATATTTTTTGTAGTTTTCTTTTATAAACCAAACTAGTGATAAAACAAGAAACTAATAGATTTAATTGCAAGATCTAAAGATATACCTTCAAGCACTCACCTCCCCGGCAACGGTGCCAGAAAAGAGCTTGATGTCTACTACACAACTTGTTCTTGTAGACTCGTGTTGGGCCTCCAAGCGCAGAGGTGTGTAGGACAGTAGCAATTTTCCCTCAAGTGGATGACCTAAGGTTTATCAATCCATGGGAGGCGTAGGTTGAAGATGGTATCACTCAAGCAACCCTGCAACCAAATACAAGAAATCTCTTGTGTCCCCAACACACCCAATACAATGGTAAATTGTATAGGTGCACTAGTTCGGCGAAGAGATGGTGATAAAAGTGTAGTATGGATAGTAGATATAGGTTTTTGTAATCTGAAAATATATAAAAAAGCAAGGTAGCAGAAAGTAATGAGCATAAAAACGGTATTGCAATGCTTAGAAACAAGGCCTAGGGTTCATACTTTCACTAGTGCGATCTCCCAACATTGTTGACATAGTTGAATCATATGTAAATCCCTCACGTGCGACAAAGAGTTCACTCCAAAGTCACAAATAGCGGAGAACAAACGAAGAAATTGTTGTAGGGTACGAAACCACCTCAAAGTTATCCTTCCCGATCAATCTAATGAGCCATCCCCATTAATTGTCACGAACATCCCTAGAGTTCGTACTAGAATAACACCTTAAGATACACATCAACCAAAACCCTAATGTCACCTAGGCACTCCAATGTCACCACGAGTACCCATGGGTTTGATTATACGATATGCATCACACAATCTCAGATTCATCTATTCAAACCAACACAAAGAACTTTAAAGAGTGCCCCAAAGTTTCTACCGGAAAGTCAAGACGAAAACGTGTGCCAACCCTTATGCATAAATCCTCAAGGTCACGGAACCGGCAAGTTGATCACCAAAACATACATCAAGTGACTCAAGTGAATATCCCATTGTCACCACAGATATCCATATGCAAGACATACATCAAGTGTTCTCAAATCCTTAAAGACTCAATCCGGTAAGAAAACTTCAAAGGGAAAACTCAATTCATCACAAGAAGATAGAGAGGGGAAAACTCCATATGATTCATCTATATCAACAAAGCTCGCGATACATCAAGATCATGCCATCTCAAGAACATGAGAGAGAGAGAGAGAGAGATCAAACACATAGCTACTCGTATATACCCTCAGCCCCGGGGGTGAACTACTCCCTCCTCATCTTGGAGACCGCCGGGATGATGAAGATGGCCTCCGGTGATGATTTCCCCCTCCGGCAGTGTGCCGGAATAGGGCTCCAGATGGTATTTCGAGGATACAGAGAGCTGCGGCGGTGTAGTCCAAAATCTAGGGTTATTTCTGGGGGTTTCTCTATTTATAGGATTTTTCAGCGTTGGAATCACGTCAAGATGGGCTATGATGGGCCCACGAGGTACCAGGGCACGCCACCCCCCCTGGCGTGCCCTGGTGCCTCGTGGGCACCTCGTTGCTCTTCTGGTCCTTCCACGAAGCTTCTAGTGTCTCTTTTGTTCCAAAAAAATCGTCAAAAAGTTTCAGCACATTTGGAGAACTTTCATTTCTGCACAAAAAACAACACCACGGTAGTTCTGCTGAAAACATCGTCAGTCCGGGTTAGTTCTAATCAAATCATACCAAAACCATATAGAATTGTTATAAACATGGCATGAATACTTCATAAATTATAGATACGTTGGAGACGTATCAGCGTCCTCTTCCTGCCGTTCGCGGAGTACTTGGCGCTGGTCTCGGTGACCCCGCGGATCCGACGATGCCATGGACATGGTGTCCTGGTCATCCGATTGGCGAGCTTGCCACTGTGGTGGTTGTTGGCATGGAGGTGACTGCACCGTTGGTGCACCATCTCTAGCACGGCAGCCAGATGGTCCTACCGGCACTGTGGGTGGTCGTCCATAGGGGCCCACATCCTGTGTCTTGCCGGGATCGGCAAAACTGGTGAGACTTTGGATAGTGGCCCTCCATTCTTCCATTTTGTCTGGGGCTGGTGGGAAGTTCAAAAGCATTTGAACTTGCGCCATGGCCTCTGCCACCGTGGTTGGCATGGTGGGAAACATGGAACGGGACGACGTTCAACTCCTGGCAGGGCCAGGAAGGAGCTCGTCGCGTACCTGCTGCCACGGCGCATGTTCACCAACGGGTTGGCATGGTGGTGGTGGAACCTGGGCATCGTGAGGATGATGCTCAAGGCCGGCTTGATACCGTCCAAGACTGCCAGCGCCGCAGGGAAGTGTGGCGCGCCCATCTTGCCATGGTTGCTGCACTCGTCCCGCCGTAGCGTTGTTTGACGTCGCCGCTCCGTCCTTGGATGTTGCGGCGATGGGGTCCTGATTCACACCGGTCCAAATTGTAATACTGGGATGATCGTGCTCACCAGCGGGTCGTTGGAGTTGGCCGTTTGCGCCGTCTCCAGTATGTTGACTGTGATCGCCGGCATGATGGGGATGCTGGACACCCGCACTGCTGGCGCCTCCTGCCCCGGCCGTCCCAACCGTAGCGCCCGCACCGACTGCGCCGCCTGCGCCGTCTCCGGACGCCTGGGAAGGCAGCTTGGAGGTGGTGGGAGCCGTCGTGGCTCCGGTCTTCCTCTTCGGCGCCATCGATGAAGGTGATGGAGCCGGTTCTCAAACTACGAACACTAATTCGTAATATGAGATCCCCTGCCTGGCGCGCCAAAGATGTCATGGGAAAACGATGATCTATGGGATTGAGAGGATCCCTTTGCGGTTCGGAAGTGGGATCAAAATAGTACAAAGAGCAGGGCTAGTAGATATGAGCACAAGCAACGATTTATCCAGGTTCGGGCCGCTATGAGCGTAAAACCCTACTCCTGTTCTGCTGGTTTGATTGTATGTGAGCTCAAAGGTTACAAAGAGCACAGCTTGTCGGCCAAGTGCGCAAGAAGTGCAGCTACAGCGTGTAGTTAAGCTGAGAGTCGACCGTTCTAAGTGTAGCCGTGGGCCTCCTTTTATAGACCAAGGGGTTACCACAGTGGCTAATATGGTCATTTACAGAGTATGAATAGTAACTTGCACCGTCACCATGTCTATCTCCAGACGGGGTAAGACAAGCGCATTAAATGCACCGTTAGGTGCTACGTCGGGGAGGCGAGGCTTTGGGTAAAAAGATCTATACCACCGGTCCTGGCGCCCTCTTGTCACCTTGACATGTCCCAGGGACGGGTGTCATTAAAGTTAATCCTGGCGTGGCACGCTGACATGTGCCTTGGCCAGCTGCGTTGACTGCCTGCCCGTTCGACACCTATCATGCGTGCTTATCTAGCCGATGATGAGGTGGAGCGGTAATGGGACAGAATGAGCTTGCCGGCGCGGAGCTTGCCGGGCCGTTGCTTACCGGCAACCAGGGTCTTGGTCTTCACCTTGCCGGTACGAAGCTTGCTGGCAAGGGCAATCTTGATCTTCAGTACAAGAATAGTACTTCTCGATGACCTGCCTTGAGGTCTTCTTCACGGTCTTGTTTAATCTGAGTCTTGAGTCATAGTTATCCTCCATCAAGCCCTTGCCATTAGGAAGGCTACAACTGCCTGTGCACAAGTCAGGGTACGAGGGCACCCATGCTTTAGTACACCGACACAAGGCTCTTGGGGATAAGGCGCATGTGAATGACACGGGCCCTGATCAAAAAAATACTTGTAATCTTTATTGTTAGCAGGTAGCAGAAAACCATACATTTGAGGAAAGGATATATATATATATATATATATGGACACGGCTAAGATTCTTTGATGTTGCTGGCTTTTGAAGACTGAGATTCCAGCTTGTGAATATCACTGATGCATCATTTCTGCCACTTACAACCATTTTCAGACATTGACACGTTATCTATATGAACAGAAACTGGCATGGAGGTCGTTGACATTACATACAAGTTCATGCTTGAGGTGGCGTTCATAAAGCTGCAGCTCCGCCGCCAAATTAGGGAAAGATTTGCAGTTACAATCAAGTTCCGTCCGAGCACACAACATCGGTGACGTGATGAAGCAATGGCATTGTCTGGCTATTCATACAATTCTGTAGAAGATGCAATGGACGCTGCAGTGGCTTGAGTAAGCAAATATATGTTGACCGTGCGTGCCAAGGTATTGAAGGACTGAGATTCCAGCTTGTGAATATCACTGATGCATCATTTCTGCCACTTACAACCATTTTCAGACATTGACACGTTCTCTATATGGACAGAAACTGGCATGGAGGTCGTTGACATTAACAGTTCTTCAGCTGCAAAGTTGGGGAAAGACTTGCAGTTACAATCAAGTTCCGTCCAAGCGCACAACATCGACGACGTGATGAAGCAATGGCATTGTCTGGCTATTCATACAATTCTATAGAAGATGCAATGGACGATGTGGCTTGAGTAATCAAATATATGTAGACCGTGCGTGCCAAGGTATTGAAGGACTATAGTTACAACAAGCTGCAACAAACAAAGGAAGAACCGCATCTGATTGGTTTGTTAGGACAAAGAAAAAGAAATCAAAGAACAGGCTCTGAAGATTAGAGAACTTAGCAAAGGTTTTGGAGACTACTTATATCAGGTTAAAAGCACTTCTTCTGAGATTCACAGCACAACTAAAGTGTATGATCAACAAATTCCATAAGTGGCGGCGAGCTCGACAAAACGGCTATATAATGTGATTGCTCATCTTGACCAGTTGAGTGACAACTCTATGCAGGTAATCCAAAACACAGGGGTATATCCACTTCGGAGAGGATCTACTTCCACATCCTATGTGCCTTCAGAAGATGCCGATACTACCAGCTACAACAGCCTTCTCTGAATATCCAGTGATTACCTTTGTCTAGAGAAGATCACTGCCATGGTTTATCTGCCAGTCTTTTGAGAGCTTCTTCTATTCCGTCGATGGACTTTGAATTTTAAGCTATCCCAGGCTATTCAGAGAAGGCTGTTGTAGCTGGCAATTGGTTATGGCAATTGGTGAATTTTAAGCTATCCCTGGCTATATATGTTAGTTGCTATGGCAATTGGTTCTATGTTGCGTGGCAATGTTAGTAGTCTCTCAATGTAATATGCAACAACTTATTATGTACTCCCACCGTCCCAAAATAAGTGACTCAACTTTGTACTTAGTACAAAGTTGAGTCACTTATTTTGGGGCGGAGGGAGTATTTCCTACAGAACATATGTTCATTATTATTTATAAGTTAGTACTTCCTATAAACCTACCATGCAACGTAATATATAATGCTATGTATGAACATCATACTTGAGTATCTTTTTCCTTATGCTTCAACTATTTTATGATCGGTTTCTAAATATTCTTACTTGCATGGTTTGAATGCTCGGTTCCCTCTCGCCCTTTACGCCATCGGCGGAATGGGTCATCTAGTTGTATGAAATGTTGAGGATGGACATGTATCCGAAAGTTCGAATGGAAATTGAGGAGTCAATGATGATGCAGAAGACTCTTAACACTGAGAGATAGCCAGCAGACGGGAGGGGAGGCGGGCATGGACGATGCTGCTTATTGCGTGACAACACCGCACAAGAGTAGCTGTGCATCAGCTGACCCCAGCGACACCGAGACTGCGACTGCGTATGATGATGCTATATCTGATCTATCTGGAATGAAAGACAGACTGAGGGGCATGCTTACACATTATGAAGGTACGTTAAAATGTGCAACATCCTGGGTTCCCCCCCCCCCCCACTCGGAAGGGGGCCTCTTGTTGGACAATGTGCCATTGAAGCCGGGCTGTGTGAAGTGCTACGTGACTGAAGTAATTCTTTAAAAAAAATCAGTGTCCTCAGCAACAAGCAGGGACCAACCTTTGTGGGTACTATGTCTGCAGACACATGATCTCCATCTACAAATCTACTAATTGTTGTGAGGATGCTCGCAAATTAGTACCAGTAAGTATGTATGTTAATTAATATCTTCTACTCCACTCGTATGGGACATTCTGATCCAAAAATCCTGCAACTCATCTTTGAACCGATGACTCCTGAACCGCTCCCCGCTGGTGAACTACTGGAGGTTAGGAGATTTATCAGCAACTTCTTCCTGAATCACTACATCAAGCCCATTGGTGATAATGAAGATTTCAGCATGGTTGTTCCTGAAACAACGAGTAAACATTCAACACGAGTTAGCCGCTAAACATATACGCATGGATGCATTGTTTTCCATGTGATGAGGTCTTCGTATTTCGTACACTATGATTATGTACTGCATTTGTCGATAAATCAATGGAATTTAGCTAGCATTTGTTCAATTGCATATTTGTTGTGAATTCTGATGAATGTTCTTCCCGTGGACACTATTTGTTCAATTGCATATTGTGGCGAATTTGCTTTTTGCATGGCAATTCAAATGCGATATTTTTGCTTTAACCTGGCCATTGATGCGCACATGGTTCTACTAAATGAGGGTGTGCGATCCAGAACAGAAAGCACACGTCACTCATAGCGCAACCGTCGGTGATACATAACAAATCGCAGACGATTTGCAGCACTTCTACGTGTGCGTAGGGGCTCCTGAACCGTTTGTGATAGCACATTATCGCACACGAGAGCTTAGAGGAAACCGTGCCCAATGCTAAATGCAATCCCACTCGTAAATTGTTCAGGAAACGTGTGCGATGATGTCATGCATGGCAGACGATTGCCATATAATACTCGTGTGCGATGGGCCACATATCGCGCACAATTTCTATGATGGCCCGTGTGCCTTAGGTACTATTTCGCAAACGGTCCAATGTGAAACACCGTTTGGTTTCCCTGCGCAATTAGAAATGTTTGACTTGTGAGAGACGTGGGCGATTGATCACCAATCCCACACGTGTGCCAGAATATAGTGTGTGCGATATGTTCGTGCATCGCATACGATTACATTTGGCAACGCGTCTGCATCAGCGCTCCCTATCGCCGATGGTTTCTGGGTCGTGTGGGAAGGACCCCCTTATCGCACACATAGGTAAGGCAATGGTTTAAAACTCTATCGCGGAAAGGGGGTAAAAACCGTTTGTATAGCACATCGCTGCACCAGTGTGTGTCCAAATAACATCTTGACCGGCACGAGTCCTGCATCAAGAATCAGTTGTCCTACCGTAGGCCCTATCCATCGTGTGGGGTTGCCTTGATAATTAAGATAATGAAATCAGACAAGAGCTTTGGGCCTTTAATGACTACACCTCATTTATCCCCAAGGATATGATCCATGTTACCCTACTGACCTTACTGTCATTGGTGTTCGGTATAACACTTCACGGTCTCCTTGCTCCTAGCCTCACCAGTGCTCGATCTCCATGATCCTGGGTACCTGCAGGGATGAAGATCGCAGACAAGACAAGGGACATCTTCACAGAACAATTTTAATTCACACATACGGAACGTTATGTCAATGTCTTCCATTGATCCCCTCAACAAATACCTTGGGTTGTAAGGCTCATGCCTCAACCCATACCTTACCGAACTACTCACACATGGAGATCAGATCGCGAGAAGAAAACATTGAAGAACACATCTTGAGATTGATTGATTGCAATATGTCTTACAATGGATGCCTTGTGCGATGCACGATTACAAGTATGAACTAGATGCAAGAGCACTATGGTGGTGCAGATGGCTATGGAGATGGAAATGTCAGCGGCTAGGATTTGTGGATGAAGAAGATGATGAAGAGGTTCTGGCTTCCGTGCTCATCGTTCTGTTAACATTTTGATGGGGTCCCTTTAATAAAAGTTGTACAGGTGGCCGATCTGCCTCAAAATCCATGCCAAACGGGCGCTCATACGGGCGCGTGCGCCCGTATGGAACGCCGTCTTATGCTCTGTCTTCGCGTAGACGCTTCCTATTGATTCTTTCTTCCTCCATTTTCCTTCCATTCCATTCCCACACGTGATTTCTTCCCTTTTAGCCCATTTCCTGTGGAAACACATCAAAGAGAGGATTTGTGGAATCCTTTGCACTCATTAGTCATTAGTAGCAATATCGGAGCGAATATCTCTTTTCATATGAAATATCTTGGTTTAAACAAAGGTGAAATGAGTGTAAAAATATCACTCATCAACTCCCCCAAGCTTAAACTTGATCGTCCTCGAGCAAGATAAAGAGAAATCCGAATTGTAAGGAACTCACTTGTTTAAACCGAAATAACGAGAAGGTTTTGGTTCACTTACGATCGGTACGCCTAGATAGCCCTCCGCTTCTTGACCTGAAAACTTAGCATAGCTGTAGCGGTGGCATGGTTATAGTGCAAGTGTTAGTGAAGCAAAGATAATCAACACAAAGTTCTTGATCTACTTGATAAAACAACTTTGCAACACTCTTCTATTTATTCTAGACAACACTTGCTTGCCGGGAATGCACGGAAGAGTTTTCTTTTGATTGAGCCATAAAAACATAAGTTAGGGAGTGAAAAGCATGTAGTAAATATGATGCTCAAGTGCTCATAAGCACACCCACAATTATTTCCTCCTCAAGGCTCTCAAGCACTTCATTTCAATCATTGTTTGCTGGAACTTTGATTGTCACGTGAAGGGATTATGCCAACTAAGTGATCATGCATAGGTTTTCGCTGTGGCTTAATGTTTGGGAACTATGGACCTTAGCAAGATGTCTCTTTTGAGCTCCTTTGATCAGTCCCCTTTATTTACCACATACACACCCATTCAAGAGAAAGCCAAATAATATGCGTTTGTAGTGTTGCCAGTACGTACGGTAACAAACTCATAGCCGAAATCCGAGCTATCGCTCTTGGTGGATCGTTCATTGGCTAGCGGTGTCCTCAGCATAACATCAAGAAAGGTGATGAAGCCACATTTACACATGTACACGTGCATAGAGTAGCGGGGTTGTGGCACCAGCAAGAAGCTGAAGCACCATGTAAGAGATACAACACAGATTTTTTAGCATAATCTCGTTCACCCTTCAACTAAGTTCCTCTAGACAATTTAATCCATAAGTGCTATTAAGTCTATTAAAATTAACAACATGGGGTTGAGCATTTCAAACATCACTTCTACTACATTTTTTCTCAATTCGCAAGTCTTGAAAGACTTTCTCTTGTGCATAGTTATTCTTGGTTAATATCATTTCATTTAAAAACAGTCCCACGGCAAGTCTTGGTTGTCTAAACTAAACAGAACAAAGGCTACAAAATTATTTCAGCTACTAGAACAAAACCTTTGTCTTAATTATCAAGACTTACTCCCATCTGCACATATCACACATACTACTACTACATCTACTCTAAGCATTTCAAGTGCAAAAGACGGGGGTCGTAGGACATACCTTCACGGTTGCGAATTCACACACTTCTCTTCCTTACTCTTGCATTCCTCGTTGTCCGTCACAGATCAACTCCTTTGAAAACAAAATGCAAATGAACTCCAAGGGGCTAAATAAAGAACAAGAGCAAAGCAAAGCTTATTCTATTTTTTTGCTTTTTGGGTTTTTGAAAACTAACTTGCAACCAAAAAATCGCAAAGGTAAAAGTAAAATAAAAAGCAAAAGCAAATAAAAGCAAAGTGTTGGAGCAAATCAACATGAGTGTTTTGAAGCTCCATGAGCTTAAGTACAACCTCATTACAATTTATTCAAGTACCACCACATCTTTATGTAGAAGTGGTGATGACCTCCCCCAAGTTTAGGCTTTTGCAAGCCCAAACTGGAGGGATCATTGCGGCGGTTGGTCATGAGCCCATTCCTGGCTCCAGTTGGAGAAGTTCATGTTCATGTAGGCGGATGTGCCTCGAAGGGACGCGGTGAGGTTGCACATATCATCAATAGAGCCGTGGTGGCTGCTGACACTACAAAAAAACACTTCCGTGATGATACATGTTTGTCATGGTAGGTCATGTTTTCTGTCATGCATGTACATCCGTGACGATTTTATGACAGAATCAAGATAGTCATACCTGTGCTGTCGTAGAAGTGTTCCATGACAATTCTCAAATTATCATCACGGAAGTGTCCACTTCCATGATGATAAATGGCGCGTCATGGAAGTGTTTTCGTTAAGGGTAACCGACACGTGGCATCCACCGTAACGGGTCGCCGTTAAGCTATCGGGTGCGGGTTCGGATCCGATAACCCGTTAACAGCCCGAACCAATGGCGATTTTCCATGTGTAAAATTCTCATTCGCCAAAGGAACCACGTGTCAGCTCGGCGTTGCAATAGATGTCATCCATTCATGGGACTAGAGACGCCTATGATACATCGACATGTGGCACGGCCCAACAGGGGCCCATTCATGTTAAACGGGCCGGCCCAGCCAAAGGCCCACAAGATTTTGACAAATACTAGTGGGTCTGCCCGTTAACAGCCTGCCATGTTTTGGGCCAAATTACGGCCCATATCAGATACGGCCTGTTAACAATGCACTGTGTTTTGGGCCCATTGAAGGCCCGATTTGTACTACGGACTGTTAAAGGCCCATTAAACAGTTTGACCCAGTTCGGCCCGATGATTGTTTCGGCCTGTTAGCGGCCCTTCATGCAATTGGGCCGTTTTCGGCCCGGTTTAACTTTTGGCAATTTAACGGCCCATGCGGCATTTGGGCCCATTTCTTGTACAAGTGACTTTCAGCCTCTTAACGGCCCGTGCGGCATTTCGGTCCATTTCTTGTAGAAGTGACTTGCGGCCTCTTAACGTCCCGGATAAATTTCTGCCCACTTTGACTATCGGCCTGTTAAAGGCCCGTGATATAATTGGGCCAAATTATGGCTCGCTTTGCATCCAGCCTGCTTACAGCCCATAATGTGATTGGGCCAACACTACTGCAGGATGCTGCTAATGCGACACATGTTTCAGAGACCCTTCGACCAAACTGTGTGCGATGCATGAATCGCAAACGGTATCATAATAAAACTGTCACCAATAAGACGAACTGTGTGCGATGGCGAAGACATCAAGCACGATTCAGATTAGAGATGCGTGTGCGATACGTGGCAATACAGTTGATCCATACAAACTATTTGCGATGAGCCAGAACAACAGAAACGGTCAGCCAGTTCGAGGTGTGTGCGATATACGGCATACAGTTCACTCGGATGAACTGTTCATGATTAGCCAACACAACAGAAACGGTCAGCCAGATCAAGGTGTGTGTGATAGACGGCACACAATTCACTCGGATGAACTGTTTACGATGAGCCAAAACAGCAGAAACGGTTCAACTTAACAAGATGTGTGTGATACGCGGCAAACAGGTCAGTAATCAGAAATGTGTGGGAAGACCGATAATAACACAGACGGTTGCTCCAAATAAGCTATGTGTGTTGTGGGAAAATGGTTGGTGGTAAACAATTGTTAGCGATTAGTGAAATAATCACCGACAGGTTCCGTAGTTTAATCCGTATGCAATGTGATTTGCTCAGCCTGCACAACATCTATGCTCTGTCTACAGAACAACAACATATATACTTATAAGGACATGATTGCATAACCAAATTAAACATCCAATTACGTTATATCACAAATACCAGAAATATTGCAAGGTTCAAATTCCAGCATTACAAGGCCCAAATTCAAAGATTACAAGGTTCAAACTGTTCTTACAAATCAAATTCATCTTCTTCAGAATCTGAGCCATGCACTATTTCTGTGAATGGATCAGTCACCGAGAAGTCATATATCGGATTGATAGAGTGACTTCCGAATAATTTGTCATTTGAAGTTCCAAACTGAAATTCAGCTTCTGCAGAGCCTTTTCCATTCAGTTGTAGATGCCTGCGCTGATCAGCAAACCATTCACTTCTGCGCACTAAATATAGGGCAAACCTCATTACCTTGAGCACACTTGCTCTCTGAACATAGAACCTGGTGAATTTAATCTCTGGTGTGGTGCCTCGGTACTCGTTCAAAGTAATTTCTATGAGATGAAGATCAAGGCATTCAATGGGATTGTTATATTGTGCCACATTTTCCACTTTCGGGCCTGCTTGTATCTGCAAACGAAGACAACATATTAGTGCCTAGCTGCAGTTTTGAGCACTTCAGGCCTCTTTGATTTGCAGGATTTCTAACATACACGAATAGAGTGACATGCCATCTTCAATCGTTCATGATTAACATCTCAAAAAATATATGTACTAAAATCCTCCAAATTTCCTTTAGAAATCATACTACATTTGTCATTGTAATCATGGGTAAAAGTAACAACAAATTGAACTCCGTTGTGGTTAACAACTAACAGGAAAGGAGCATCACCTCGAGGTATAGCTTCTCCGTGCATCGAAAGCATCTAAGGAATCTAACAACTTCATCCAGATCGGGGCCGACAGATTGTAGTGCCAAGATCTTCGCTGTGCGCAGAGATGGGGTCAAGCTTGTGGGAATCATTTTCTGGATGACAGCAAACATAGATCAACAGAAATTAGATAAAATGTGATGTCCAATAAGAAGAAGGAGAAGAAGAAGACTATTGTACCTGAACGGATAATGATCCAGTAACAAGTTCGGAGAATTCAGCACACGAATAGCACAACACTGTCAATTTCGGTGCGTCAATGACCCTGATTCTTGTTGGACCTTCTTTATCAAGTACAAACAATCTTTCAAGGAAAGGCGCATTCTCAATGACCATATCGTGAAACACCTATAATGACAGCCTGTTGCGGCACCAGCAATGCACATAAATCATACGAACATTCGTCAAGGCGATGTGGAGGCTACTGAACCCATCCATCACCTGAAGATGAAGGTACTCGAGCGTTGTATAGCCGCCGAGCAGGCGCTCCAAATCCTCCTTTGAGATGTGGACGCCCATGAGCTCGAGGTGCTTCAGTTCAGGGAGATGAAGAGCGGGCGCGGCATCAATCTGGGGGAAAAGGCACTGCCTGAACGTAGCGTGGTGCAGCGTGGGCGTGAGGCAGAGAGCGGACGGCGGCAGCGAGCGCGGATGTCCAGCATGAAAGCTAAGCTCCTCGAGCCGATCTAGGACGGGGGATAGGAACCACTCGTGAAACTTGGGTTCGGCCTTGCAGTTGGAACGGAACTTGCCGATGGCAAGGCGTCCGACCGGCCCAGGGTGCGTGGCGAGGATGTGGGAGAATGCGTCCAAGCGTTTGCGCTCCCCACTGCAGAGCTCGTCATCTTCGATGAGGTCCGGGGGGTGGAGTGCCAGAGGGGGCACCATCGCCGGGAGAGGACAGTGTGGTCCACGCGCCAGATTTGGTGGGGAGGAGGGATATGATGGTTACCAACATTTCGTCGGGGAGGCTATTGATGAAGTCCACGGTCGCTGGAGGCTCTTGCGGTTCTGGATCGACCCGCCCCCGCTTGTTGGCCGGCTCGTCCTCCATCGCAGCAGGCGGCGCTCCTCGGCAGCAGCGCTTATAGGTAAGAACGGAGGAGTAGGAGGAGCACTGGAAATTGTTCTACGTACCTTCCCGAGGCGGCCGAAACCAAAACCATCAATAATTTTTTGGCACCGCTCGCTGGCAGGTCAAAGGGCTCGCTTCCCGGTGAGCCTGCGCAGCGAATTGCTTGCACGTGTCCTGTCGAGCCTACACGGCGGATAGCTCGCATGGGTCCCATCTAATCAAACAGATGCCCGCGGTAGTAAATGGTTAGTGGAACGCCCACGGTTGGAATAATACAACTGTTTGCGATAATAACGTGGCAGCTATTTGTTCCAAAATGCCTAGAAAACTCAAAAAATGTATAAAGAAGGCAAAACGAACCCTGAATAATTTTATATTTTAGCACGACACTCCTATAGTTGCATGTTGCCTCTGTAAAATAAATCAAGGTGGGAAGAGTCAACGTATGTCGTTTCGCACACAGAGGTGCTACTTGTGAGCTGCGTTGGGATTTTCCCCGAAGAGGAGAGGAGATGTAGCATAGTAGATGTAAGTATTTCCCTCAGTGAGAACCAAGGTATCAATCTAGTAGGAGAACCACGCAAAGCCTCGTGAACAGCACCCGCACACACAAAACCAAATACTTGCACCCAACGCGGGCAAGAGGGTTGTCAATCCCCTTGAACTCGTTACTTGCAAGGATTAAATCTCGTAGTGGTAGATAGATAAATTGCAAAAGAAAATAAAAGAAATAAAACTGCAGCAAGATATTTTTAGTTTTCTTTTTTATGATTAAAGTAGACCCGGGGGCCATAGTTTTCACTAGAGGCTTCTCTCTCGAACACGTAGCATACGGTGGGTAGACAAATTACTGTTGGGCAATTGATAGAAAAGCACATAGTTATGACGGATTCATGGCAATGATCATGTATATAGGCATCACGTCCGAGACAAGTAGACCGACTCCTGCCTGCATCTACTACTATTACTCCTCCCATCGACCTCTATCCAGCATGCATCTAGGGTATTAAGTTAATGAAAACGGAGTAACGCCTTAAGCAAGATGACATGATGTAGACAAAGTAAACCCAATCAATATGAATAAACCCCGTTCTTTTACCCTTAATGGCAACAATACAAATACGTGTCTTGTCCCTTTCTGTCACTGGGATATAGAACATCGCAAGATTGAACCCATTACAAAGCACCTCTCCCGCTGAAGATAAATCAATCTAGTTGGCCAAACCAAACGGATATATCGGAGAGAAATAGAAAGCTATAAAAATCATGCATAATAAAGTTTAGAAAAGACTCAATTACTTCTCATGAATAATCTGATCATAAACCCACAATTCATCGGATCGATCCCAACAAACACACCGCAAAAGAAGATTACATCGAATAGAACTCCAAGAAGATCGAGTAGAATATTGTATTGAAGATCAAAGAGAGAGAAGAAGCCATCTAGCTACTAGCTATGGACCCGTAGGTCTGTGGTATACTACTCACACATCATCGGAAGGGCAGCAAGGTTGATGTAGAATCCCTCCGTGATCGATTCCCCCTCCGGCAGGGTGCCAGAAAAGGCCTCCAGATGGGATCGCGGAAGAACAGAAGCTTGCTGCGGCGGAAAAGTTATTCGAGGTGGCTCTCTGTTGGTTTCCCAATATTTGAGAATTTATAGAACTGGAATTAGGTCAAAAGGAGCCACGAGGGGCCCACAAGGCATCTTGGCGCGCCCCCCCAGGGGCACGCAGGGTTGCCTTGTCACCTCCTCGTGAGGCTTCTGGTCTCCTCCCAAAGCTTCTAGGGTCACTTTTGTCCAAAAAAAATCGTCAAAAAGTTTCGTAGCGTTTGGACTTCGTTTGGTACTGATTTCCTGAAAAACCTAAGACAAGCAGAAAACAACAACTGGCACTGGGCACTAGGTTAATAGGTTAGTCCCAGAAAATGATATAATATAGCATATAATTGCATATAAAACATCCAATATTGATACTATAATAGCATGGAACAATCAAAAATTATAGATACGTTGGAGACGTATCAGCATCCCCAAGCTTAACTCATGCTCATCCTCGAGTAGGTAAATGATAAAAATAGAATTTTTGATGTGGAATGCTACCTAACATGTTTATCATGTAATCTCCTTTTACGGTATAAATATTGAAAAAGCGATGAATTAATAATATCAACATAATAATATCCATGAACATAAGAAGCATAATCATTAAACTTTCAAAATATATGATCCTTAACGAATGTTATTCCCCACTCATTTTATCATGTTAGCATGGCATGGCTCCGCCTTCACTGCATAAATATAAATCATGAGCACCCCGGTGTTAAACCAGGCAATTGGATCGTACTTGTAACGCGCTTCAGCATTTTCAACTTCACGCAATACATGAGCGTGTGCCATGGATATAGCACAGGGTGGAATAGAATGCGGTGATAGGGATCAATAGGAGAAGTCAAGAAGGAAGATAGTCTCGCATCAACGCGGTTAACCAACGGGCTATGGAGATGCCCATCAATTGATGTCAATGCGAGGAGTAGGGATTGCCAACGGATGCACTAAGAGCTATAAGTGTATGAAAGCTCAAACTGAAACTAAGTGGGCGTGCATCCAACTTGCTTGCTCATGAAGACCTCGGGCATTTGAGGAAGCCCCTCATCGGAATATACAAGCCAAGTTCTACAATGAAAAATTCCCACTAGTATATGAAAGTGACAAAATAGGAGACTCTCTACATGAAAAACATGGTGCTACTTTGAAGCACAAGTGTGGAAAAGGATAGTAACATTGCCCCTTCTCTCTTTTTCTCTCATTTTTTGTGTGGGCTCTTTTTGGCCTCCTTTTTTTTCTTTTAATTTTTTTTTCGTCCGGAGCCTCATCCCGACTTGTGGGGGAATCACAGTCTCCATCATCCTTTCCTCACTTGGACAATGCTCTAATAATGATGATCATCACACTTTTATTTACTTACAACTCGATATTACAACTCGATACTAGAACAATTTGAGACTATATGAATGGCTCTGGCAGTGTACCAGGATGTGCAATGATCTAGCGTAACATGTATAAAAATGATTAATGGTGGCTGAGCCACAAATACTATGTCAGCTATATGATCATGGAAAGCAACATGACAATGAAGTTCGTGTCATATAAATGGAACGGTGGAAGTTGCATGGCAATATATCTCGGAATGGCTATGGAAATTCCATGATAGATAGGTATGGTGGCTGTTTTGAGGAAGATATAACGAGGCTTATGTGTGATAGAGCGTATCATATCACGGGGTTTGGATGCACCGGCAAAGTTTGCACCGACTCTCGAGGTGAGAAAGGGCAATGCACGGTACCGAAGAGGCTAGCAAATTGTGGAAAGGTAAGAGTGCGTATAATCCATGGACTCACATTAGTCATAAAGAACTCACATACTTATTGCAAAGCCTATTAGCCCTCGAAGCAAAGTACTACTCGCATGCCCCTAGGGAGGAGGTTGGTACGAGTTAACCATCGCGCACCCCCGATTGTAACAGCACTCAAGTATTTCATTTCAGACATAAAAATGCTCAAACCTCCCCACCATGCCATGACCAACACTTAGATGAGAAGTCAATAACAACCCTTAATACCGATATTTATATGAATCAATGATCATGAACCTACATCCTTTCATATTACGACCTCAATATCATTTCTTATTTAGCGATCAACATGAAAGTTTTTATTATATCCCTCTTGAATACCTATCCTTTATGGACCAATCTAATAACCCGTGCAAATTGCCATTGCTATTTATTAGACTCTCAAAAAGATTTAAGTGAAGCATGAGAGGGCAACTATTTCTTTAAAACATAACCACCACCATGCTCTAAAAGATATAAGTGAAGCACTAGAGCAACTGCCTAGCACAAAAAATATAAGTGAACCACATAGAGTATTCTAACAATTCACGATAAATGTGTGTCCCTCTCAAAAAGGTGTGTTTCAAAGATGATTGTGGCAAACTAAAAAGGCAAACAAAGAAAAGAAAACTATGGCACAAGATGCTCCAAGTAAAACACATATCATGTGATGAATAAAAATATAGCTCCAAGTGATATACCGATAGATTGTAGACGAAAGAGGGGATGCCCTCCGGGGCATCCCCAAGCTTAGACGCTTGGGTCTTCCTTGAATATTACCTTGGGGTGCCATGGGCATCCCCTAGCATAGGGTCTTTCCGCTCCTTATTCCTTCATCCATCGTGATCTCACCCAAAACTTGAAAACTTCAGCACACAAAACTCAACAGAAACCTCGTGAGATCCGTTAGTATAACAAACAAATGTTAAACTTTAGGTACTATTATAAATTGATTCATATTTAATTCTTGCATAATGCTACTATACTCTAACTTCTCCATGACTTATACCCCCAATATAATCCATAGCATCATTAAAATAAGCAAACTATGCAATAGAAAACAGAATCTGTCTAAAACAGAACAGTCTGTAAAGATATATTTAAAAGCCATACTTATGTAACTTCAAAAATCTGAAAAATTAGGAAAACGTAAAAATTCATATACCAATACTGTGTAAAAAATTATATTTTTCTGACATTCCGGCACGGAACCAAAAATCTAGAACTGGGCGCAAAACTTTCTATTTTCCAAATAGCATCACTTATACTATCATCCAATTCATCCTAAAGGCGTTACTTGGCACAAACACTAATTAAAAGATAATAACACAATCATAACAGAAGCTAAAATTTTGTGACTCAAGAAAAATAAAAATTGCAATAAAGATAAATATTGGGTTGCGTCCCAACAAGCGCTATTGTTTTATGCCCCTAGCTTGGCATAATGCATAGTTTCAAGTATTATCATCTTTAGTTTTTGCCAATTTAGATGGAGTATTCTCAAATCCCAGAGGTTCCTTACGCTTCCCATTATTCTCAGAAAAAGAAGCAATTTTATTGTCTAAACTATCAAGCCTCTTGTTGCAAACGATAAGAAGGTTATTCATACGGTTGAGATTTCCACTAAGGGCTTTGAGCGGTTCATTAGCCTTTTGTAAATCAACTAGGTTTTCCTACAAATCCCCTATTTTTCTAGCATTTGGATACCTTCTTGAGTGAAACTAAACCCTTTTTGTGGGGGTGGAGTTCCCACTATCCCTTCTATTATCTCATAGGCAGTACTAGCATCACTTCAATAAAATTCCCTTTAGCGGCAAAATCCAAAAGTTGTCTATTAGGCATAGTGAGTCCTATATAGAAATTTCGAAGCAAATTTTTTGTATCATGTTTTATGGTGCAAACACGATAAGATTCTATTATCCTATACCAAGCATCTTTAAGATTCTCTCCCTGTTTTTGTTTGAAGTAAAGAACTTCAAAATCTGGGGAGAGAGGAGGAAAATCATAGTGACAAAGCAAGCAAACAAGCAAATAAAATATTTTTGTGTTTTTGTATTTTTTTAATGAGAAGTGGGGGAGATGAAAACGAGAGGCAAATGCAAATAAAAAGGCAAATAAAAAGAAGAGCAAGTAGATGATAGTTTGTGTGAAGGTACTTGATAGGTTTTGATGATGTCTCCCCGGCGACGGCGCTAGAAATTCTTCCTGCTACTTGCGAGCTGCGTTGGGATTTTCCCCGAAGAGGACTGGAGCTCAAGCACAGTAGAGATAAGTATTTCCCTCAGTGAGAACCAAGGTATCAATCCAGTAGGAGAATCATGCAAAGCCTCGTGAACAACACCTGCACACACAAAACCAAATACTTGCACCCAACGCGGGCAAGAGGGTTGTCAATCTCCTTGAACTCGTTACTTGCAAGGATTAAATCTCGTAGTGGTAGATAGATAAATTGCAAAATAAAATAAAAGAAAGAAAATTGCAGCATGGTATTTTTAGTTTTCTTTTTATGATTAAATAGACCCGGGGGCCATATTTTTCACTAGAGGCTTCTCTCTCGAACACATAGCATACGGTGGGTAGACAAATTACTGTTAGGCAATTGATAGAAAATTGCGTAGTTATGACGGATTCATGGCAATGATCATGTATATAGGCATAACGTCCAAGACAAGTAGACCGACTCCTGCCTACAACTACTACTATTACTCCACCCATCGACCGCTATCCAGCATGCACCTAGGGTATTAAGTTAATGAAAACGGAGTAACGCCTTAAGCAAGATGACATGATGTAGACAAAGTAAACCCAATCAATATGAATAAACCCCGTCGTTTTAGCCTTAATGGCAACAATACAAATACGTATCTTGTCCCTTTCTGTCACTGGGATATAGAACACCGCAAGATTGAACCCATTACAAAGCACCTCTCCCGCTAAAGATAAATCAATCTAGTTGGCCAAACCAAATGGATAGATCGGAGAGAAATACAAAGCTATAAAAATCATGCATAATAAAGTTCAGAAAAGACTCAATTACTTCTCATGAATAATCTGATCATAAACCCACAATTCATCGGATCCCAACAAACACACCGCAAAAGAAGATTACATCGAATAGAACTCCAAGAAGATTGAGGTGAACATTGTATTGAAGATGAAAGAGAGAGAAGAAGCCATCTAGCTACTAGCTATGGACCCGTAGGTCTGTGGTAAACTACTCACACATCATCGAAAGAGCAGCGAGGTTGATGTAAAAGGCCTCCAGATGGAATTGCGAAAGACCAGAAGCTTGCGGCGGTGGAAAAGTTATTCAAGGTGGCTCTCTGTTGGTTTCCCAATATTTGAGAATTTATAGAAGTGGAATTAGGTCAAAAGGAGCCACGAGGGGCCCACAAGGCATCTTGGCACGCCCCCCAGGGGCGCGCGGGGTTGCCTTGTCACCTCCTCATGAGGCTTCTGGTCTCCTCCCGAAGCTTCTAGGGTCTCTTTCGTCTAGAAAAAAATCCTCAAAAAGTTTCATAGCGTTTGGACTTTGTTTGGTACCGATTTCCTGAAAAACCAAACACAAGCAGAAAACTACAACTGGTACTGGGCACTAGGTTAATAGGTTAGTCCCAAAAAATGATATAAAATAGCATATAATTGCATATAAAACATCCATGATTGATACTATAATAGCATGGAACAATCAAAAATTATAGATACGTTGGAGACGTATCAAGAGGTGACACGTTCCCTCTCGGAACCAAGAGGCTTCTTGAGAGAAGCTACGGTTTGTAAGAAGCTTATACCAAAACTTGTCCCAAATCGGATTTTTTTTACCACAACACGTTGGTGCCATGTCATGACACCATGCCAAGTTTCATGATTTTCAGGCGAGTTTTGGATTTACAGGAATTTTAAAACCAAGTTTCTCAATGTTTTCGGCCGAGCCACGACGCCCAGATGTTTGAAATTCATTCCCATTTCTTGCATGGGACCTAAACATTCTCCCAAGGACACATATATGATTTTTTAACCTATTTTGGTGCACTGTGGCATGTGCCTGTAGTTCAAATTTGAATTATGCACATTAAATCCCTAGAAACTCAAATAATGTATAAAAAGGCGAAACGAACTCTGAATAATTCCAAATTGTAACACGACACTCCTATAGTTGCATGTTGCCTTTGTAAAATAAATCAAGGCGGGAAGAGGCAGCGTATGTCGTTTCACACATAGAGGTGACACGTTCCCTCTCGGAACCATGATGCTTCTCGAGAGAAGCTCCGGTTTGTAAGAAGTTTATACCAAAACTTGTCCCAAATCGGCCAATTTTTTTACGACGGCATGTTGGTGCCATGTCATGACACCATGTCAATTTTCATGATTTTCAGGTGAGTTTTGGATTTACAGGAATTTTAAAACCAAGTTTCTCAATGTTCACGGCCGAGCCATGACGCCCAGATGTTTGAAATTCATTCCCTTTTCTTTCATTGGACCTAAACATTAACCCACTGACACATATATGATTTTTCAACCCATTTTGGTGCACTTGAGCATGTGCATGTAGTTCAAATTTGAATTATGCACATTAAATGCCTAGAAACTCAAATAATGTATAAAAAAGGCCAAACGAACCCTGAATAATTCCAAATTTTAACACGACACTCCTATAGTTGCATGTTGCTTCTGTACAATAAATCAAGGTGGGAAGAGGAAGCGTATGTCGTTTCGCACACAGAGGTGACACGTTCCCCCTCGGAACCATGATGCTTCTTGAGAGAAGCTCCGGTTTGTAAGAAGCTTATACCAAAACTTGTCCCAAATTGGCCAATTTTTTTACCACAACATGTCGGTAGCATGTCATAACACCATGCCAAGTTTCATGATTTTCAGGTGAGTTTTGGATTTACAGGAATTTTAAAACCAAGTCTCTCAATGTTTACGGTCGAGCCACGATGCCCAGATGTTTGAAATTCGTTCCCATTTCTTGCATGGGAAGTAAACATTCACCCAAGGACACATATATGATTTTTCAACCCATTTTGGTGCACTGGAGCATGTGCCTGTAGTTCAAATTTGAATTATGCACACTAAATGCCTAGAAACTCAATTAATGTATAAAAAGGCCAAACGAACCCTGAATAATTCCAAATTGTAACACGACACTCCAACAAACAAACCGCAAAAGAAGATTACATCGAATAGAACTCCAAGGAGATCGAGCAGAACATTGTATTGAAGATCAAAGAGAGAGAAGAAGCCATCTAGCTACTAGCTATGGACCCGTAGGTCTGTGGTAAACTACTCACACATCATCGGAGGGGCAGCAAAGTTGATGTAGAAGCCCTCCGTGATCGATTCCCCCTCCGGCAGGGTGCCGGAAAAGGCCTCCAGATGGGATCGGGGAAGAACAAAAGCTTGCGGCGGCAGAAAAGTTATTTCATGGGGCTCTCTATTGGTTTCCCAATATTTGAGAATTTATAGAGGTGGAATTAGGTCAAAAGGAGCCACGAGGGGCCCACAAGGCATCTTGGCGCCCCCTGGGGCCGCGTGGGGTTGCCTTGTGGCTTCCTCGTGAGGCTTCTGGCCTCCTCCCGAAGCTTCTAGGGTCTCTCGTCCAGGAAAAAAATCATCAGAAAGTTTCATAGCGTTTGGATTTCGTTTGGTACTCATTTCCTGACAAATCGAAAACAAGCAGAAAACAGCAACTGGCACTGGGCACTAGGTTAATAGGTTAGTCCCAGAAAATGATATAAAATAGCATATAATTTCATATAAAACATCCAAGATTGATACTGTAATAGCATGGAACAATCAAAAATTATAGATACGTTGGAGACATATCAGCATCCCCAAGCTTAATTCATGCTTGTCCTCGAGTAGGTAAATGATAAAAACGGAATTTTTGATGTGGAATGCTACCTAACATGCCTATCATGTAATCTCTTTTATGGCATAAATATTGTGAAGTGATGAATTAACAATATCAACATAATAATATCCATGAACATAAGAAGCATAATTATTAAACTTTCAAAATATACGATCCTTAACGAGTGTTATCCCTATTCACTTTCTCATATTGGCAATGGCATGACTCTATCTTCACCACAAATATATAAATCATGAGCACCCCGGTGTTAAACCAGGCAATTGGATCGTACTTCTAACGCGCTTCAGCATTTTCAACTCCCACGCAATATATGAGCGTGAGCCATGGACATAGCACTAGGTGGAATAGAATGCAGTGATAGGGATCATTAATGGTAAAAGGAGAAGAAGAAAGTCTCGCATCAACTCGGCGGATCAACGGGCTATGGAGATGCCCATCAATCGATATCAATGCGAGGAGTAGGGATTGCCATGCAACGGATGCACTAAGAGCTATAAGTGTATGAAAGCTCAAACTGAAAACTAAGTGGGTGTCCATCCAACTTGCTTGCTCATGAAGACCTCGGGCATTTGAGGAAGCCCATCATTGGAATATACAAGCCAAGTTCTATAATGAAAAATTCCCACTAGTATATGAAAGTGACAACTCAGGAAACTCTCTATATGAAAAACATGGTGCTACACTGAAGCACAAGTGTGGAAAAGGATAGTAACATTGCCCCTTCTCTCTTTTTCTCTCATTTTTTTGCTGGGCTCTTTTTGGCCTTTTTTTCGTCCGGAGTCTCATCCCAACTTGTGGGGGAATCACAGTCTCCATCATCCTTTCCTCACTGGGACAATGCTCTAATAATGATGATCATCACACTTTTATTTACTTACAACTTAATATTACAACTCGATACTAGAACAATATGACTCTATATGAATGCCTCTGGCAGTGTACCAGGATGTGCAATGATCTAGTGTAACATGTATAAAAAATGATGAACGGTGGCTGAGCCACAAATACTATGTCAGCTATATGATCATGCAAAGCAATATGACAATGATGATGTGTGTCATATAAACAGAATGGTGGAAGTTGCATGGCAGTATATCTCGGAATGGCTATGGAAATGCCATAATAGGTAGGTATGGTGGCTGTTTTGAGGAGCCTTATGTGTGAAAGAGTGTATCATATCACGGGATTTGGATGCACCGGCAAAGTTTGCACCAACTCTCGAGGTGAGAAAGGGTAAGGCACGGTACCGAAGAGGCTAGCAAATTGCAGAAAGATAGGAGTGCGTATAATCCGTGGACTCACATTAGTCATAAAGAACTCACATACTTATTGTGAAAGCCTATTAGCCCTCGACGCAAAGTACTAACTGCATGCTCCTAGGAGGGAGGTTGGTAGGAGTTAACCATCGCGCGCCCCCGATTGTAACAGCACTCAAGCATTTCATTTCAGACCTATAAATGCTCAAACTTCCTCACCATGCCACGACCAGTACTTAGATGAGTTAATAACAAACTTTAATACCCATATTTCTACTGATCAATGATCATGAAACTATATCCTTTCATATTACGACATTAATAAAATTAACCATACACTTCATATTTAGTGATCCACATGAAAGTTTTTATTAATCCCCCTTGAATACCTTATCATATCAGTACCATTCTTTTAACATGTGCAAATTGCCATTGCTATTCATTAGACTCTCAAAAAGATTTAAGTGAAGCATGAGAGTGCAACTATTTCTTTAAAATATAACCACCACCGTGCTCTAAAAGATATAAGTGAAGCACTAGAGCAACTGCCTAGCTCAAAAGATATAAGTGAAACACATAGAGTATTCTAACAAATCACGATAAATGTGTGTCCCTCTCAAAAAGGTGTGTTTCAAAGATGATTGTGGCAAACTAAAAAGCCAAACAAAGAAAATAAAACTATGGCACAAGACGCTCCAAGTAAAACACATATCATGTGATGAATAAAAATATAGCTCCAAGTGATATACCGATAGATTGTAAACGAAAGAGGGGATGCCATCCGGGGCATCCCCAAGCTTAGACGCTTGGGTCTTACTTGAATATTACCTTGGGGTGCCTTGGGCATCCCCAAGCTTAGGGTCTTGGCACTCCTTATTCCTTCATCCATCGTGATCTCACCCAAAACTTGAAAACTTCAGCACACAAAACACAACAGAAACCTCGTGAAATCCGTTAGTATAACAAACAAATCTTAAACTTTAGGTACTGTGATAAATTGATTCATATTTAATTATTGCATAATTCTAATGTACTCTAACTTCTCCATGACTTATACCCCCCGACATAATCCATAGCATCATTAAAATAAGCGAACTATGCAATAGAAAACAGAATCTGTCTAAAACAGAACAGTATGTAAAGATATATTTAAAAGTTATACTTCTGTAACTCCAAAAATTCTGAAAAATTAGGACAACGTAAAAAATTCATATACCAATACTGTGTAAAAATTTCAGATTTTTCTGACATAACAGTATAGAACCAAAAATACAGAACTGGGCGCCAAACTTTCTGTTTTCCAAATAGCATCAATTATACTATCATCCAAATCATCCTAAAGGCATTACTTGGCACAAACACTAATTAAAAGATAAAAAACACAATCGTAACAATATCTATAATTGTGTAACACAATAAAAATAGAAATTGCAATAAAAATAAATATTGGGTTGCCTCCCAACAAGCGCTATTGTTTTATGCCCCTAGCTAGGCATAATGCATAGTTTCAAGTATTATCGTCCTTAGTACTCAATTTAGACAAGCTATTCTCAGTGGTTGTCTCATCATTAGTTTTAACTCCTTGAGATGCATGTTCACCAAAAAAAACTTTTCGTAAGTGATAGTGAATTCATCATTTATTAAAATTTTAGCATTTTCAAGACAACCTTCTTCAAAACCTTGTTGATTCCCCTTAACAATCCAAGAATATTGATGATTAATACCATTGAACACTTGTTTAATTATATGCAATGGGGAAACTTTCTTTTTATCATTTTGCTCAAAAGCATGTTGATCACGAGACATAAGCTTTCTCAAGAAATCTCTGTCACATAGAATTTCATCTATCTTAGGACATTCATAACTCACATTGTAAAAAATCAAAGATTTCTCTAGCTTCTCGTACAATATAGTCAAATTCATTCATGAGAATAAGAGTGGCTATCTTCTTAACCTTAGGATTGGTTATGACATGTAGTTCATAGAATAGTCTTTGCAAAGTGGGATGAGTACGCATAAATCTTCTTTCAAGTTTAATAAACCCCGTCGTTTTACCCTTAATGGCAACAATACAAATACGTGTCTTGTCCCTTTCTGTCACTGGGATATAGAACACCGCAAGATTGAACCCATTACAAAGCACCTCTCCCACTGAAGATAAATCAATCTAGTTGGCCAAACCAAACGGATAGATCGGAGAGAAATACAAAGTTATAATAATCATGCATAAAAGAATTCAGAAAAGACTCAAATATTTCTCATGAATAATCTGATCATAAACCCACAATTCATCGGATCCCAACAAACACACCGCAAAAGAAGATTACATCGAATAGAACTCCAAGGAGATCGAGGAGAACATTGTATTAAAGATCAAAGAGAGAGAAGAAGCCATCTAGCTACTAGCTATGGACCCATAGTCTGTGGTAAACTACTCACACATCATCGGAGGGGCAGCAAGGTTGTTGTAGAAGCCCTCCGTGAACGATTCCCCCTCTGGCAGGGTGCCGGAAAAGGCCTCTAGATGGGATCGTGGAAGAACAGAAGCTTGCAGCGTCGGAAAAGTTATTTCGTGGGGCTCTCTGTTGGTTTCCCAATATTTGAGAATTTGTAGAGGTCGAATTAGGTCAAAAGAAGCCACGAGGGGCCCACAAGGCATCTTGGCGCGCCATCCCCTTGGGGGCGCGTGGGGTTGCCTTGTGGCTTCCTCGTGAGGCTTCTGGCCTCCTCCCAAAGCTTCAAGGGTCTCTCTTGTCTAGAAAAAATTCGTCAAAAAGTTTCATAGCGTTTGGACTTCGTTTGGTACTAATTTTCTGAAGAACCAACAACAAGCAGAAAACAACAACTGGCACTGGGCACTAGGTTAATAGGTTAGTGCCAAAATATGATATAAAATAGTATATAATTGCATATAAAACATCCAAGATTGATACTATAATAGGATGGAACAATCAAAAATTATAGATACGTTGGAGACGTATTAAATACAGATCAAGAACACAAGGATGCATGCACTCTAAAGAAGATCACTTGCTCTGTTTAGTTTAATTTACATGGTATGAATAAGGAAGTTGTTTGTACAACTAAAAACTGAAATTGAGAAGACAAACTTATGTTTACGAACTTCTTCATAATAAAATTTAAACATGCAATTTGATGCAAACTCGAAAAATAAATAGCAGTTGCAGTCATGCCTATCCAAATATACACAACAAATTTTGAAGGCTCGAGAAGGACAAACTTATGTTAGTAGTGAAGACCGGCTCTATAAAGCCCTTGTCCATGCTGATGGGGGGGCAATTCAAGTAGTTTACCACAAAATCTTCTTCATAAGCGTTGCCTTATTCTACATTTTGTTAAGCGTAAATATAGATGTGATAAAATAGGAACAAATGGAGAATATTTAAGCTAAGATGTAGAATGATGCTACATAATCAACTAGCTATAAATGTAGGTAGAGCGGTACAGGCAAAAAGGTACTGACAAGAGCAATGCAGAGCTAAACTTCTTCAGTAGCATTGGTTTTATTCAACATTCTGGTAAGAGTAAATATAGATCTGATAATCTGTAGAAAATGGAGGGCAAGGGAAAATAAGCTGCAGAGTGATGGTACATGAACATCTAGCTGTCAATATAAGTACAGTGATAAAGGATAACAGGTACTTACAAGAACAGTGCAGAGCTAAACTTCTTCATAAGCATTGGGTTTATTCTACATTAATGTAAGCATTAATATAGATATGATAATTTGGAGCGAACAGTGGATAAGCAAGCTATCATGCACACAGATGTCACATAATCAACCAGGTATGAATGTAAGTACAGCGATACAGGACAACAGGTACTAACAAGAGCAAAGCAGCGAGCAGCAGAGTTGCGATATCCTGTCGTCCATTTCAAACCGTTATTCTTCTTCGAGCAGTTTTCCTGCAAAAGAGAGCTGTAAGGCACATGCAGAAATGTAGGAGTTCAAATTGACATGTGATATCATAGACAGTACCTCATCCTGGGGATGAGACCAGTGCATAACATGGTTTTTCCATTCAATGTCTTGTAAATTTAGCATAGGAGACTTCACCGAAATTTCGTTTATAGACTTGCCATCAAAGTGCGTTTTCCTCAGGTAACACCGATACTGCTGCAACGCGTCCTTGAAAAGCGCAAGCAAGCTTTGCTTGTCATGACTAACCAGATTGACCCTCGCCTATTTAGAAGAATGTAATGTAAATCATTGATGTGTTCAATCAGCAGAAAACAAGATAGTAATCACCATGAATAATAGCACTTACACATAAGTGGGACAGGCAGATGTGAAAATGGTGTTTGTCTTCACTATAATCTTCCCATGATGGGAAGATACGCACATGGTTCCTAACAACATTGAAAGCATTGTCTATTAAACTGGTAATAACTGGAATGGGGTTCCAATCTGTGGGAATTGGGGCTGTCTACAGTTGGAATAGGTCTTCAGCCTGTGGATTTGGTGTACTTTTTGCTGGACTAGGATTTTTCTGTGGTGCGGCAGGTGCTATGGCAACTGAAATAGGCATACCTTTTGCTGGAGTGCGGTTCCTGTGTGGTGGGTCTAGTGGTATGGCCAGTGGAGTATGGGTACAGTCTGCTGGAGTCGGGCCTAGGTTTTGTGGCGCTCGTTCTATCTCCACTATAAGTGGGGTGCTATCTGATTTCTCCGGTACCACCAGCTTTTTCAAAGACTTTGTTTGTACTCCTTCAGGTTCTGCAATCAGCCTCTTCCTTTTGGATTTTTGATACACAAGAACAACATTTGAATGGAAAAATATGGTATGATGACAAATGGAATAGGTATTGATAATGGATGGGCATGGCATCTTCACATATATGATGAGTAAACTAAGCAGATGGCGGTGCAACGAAGTAGAAGAAATGCAAGATACGTCCAACCAATAAAACCTTGCCAAATTAGAATAGGCACCTTGATGGGTGACGGTGTCCTGGACTAGGGGGTACTCATCACGTTGTCTCCCGACCAGGTGGGTCGGGCCGAGGACCCCCGTGGCGGTTCACTAATGGGCCACTTTGGGCAGCCCATGACATATACGAGGAAGATTCCACATGACTTGGTCATCAAGACAAGGACTCCTCTCCACCGATGTAGCCGACTAGGACTCCTGTTTTCCTAGGCCTCCGGTACAATATATAAGCCGAGGCTAGGCTAGTCGATACATTCATCATCATCATCATTACCCCTAGGGTTTAGTCCACAACATACGATCTCGAGGTAGATCAACTGTGTACTTTGATACACCCATAATATAAGCAAGAGCAGACGTAGGGTTTTACCTCCTCAAAGAGGGCCCGAACCTGGGTAAAAACATCGCGTCCCTTGTCTCCTGTTACCCATCGATCCGATCTCACAGCTCGGGCCCCCCTACCCGAGATCTGCCGGTTTTGACACCGACAATGGGTGAACAGGATAGGCTATCTGCCTTTGACTCCACGAGCTCAGAATAGTCATTAGGATCATATTCTGAACATGAATATGTAGGCGGGGAGCGTGTGGGTTTCATTCCATCCAGAATGGAACTCAATCCCTTGATGCCAAGTTTGTTAGCCATTGCACTGTTCCGCGGTATTCTTCTGATGCGCGCATTCTCATATTCATTGTGATCATGTTCAATATATGATATGCATGAAAACAAAAATAGTAGTGAGATTATCTTTGAAATGCATATGATATTCTAATATAACAGGGGCTCCCTGTAAACCCTTGTGTGCTATCTCTGGAATTCTGATGAGAGAGCCCATGTGTGCTGTAATTTGGTGCGTTTATCAATATAATCTGGCACTACTACTCAGAAAAATAGGCTCCCTGTTGGGAGCTACAGAAGTAATTATAGTTGGCAGATGATAGGTTCAAAATATACTGTATACAAAGTTTATTGCCAAACCATGATGATGAGAGCGCACAGAGAAATAGTATTCCCTCATGTCTCTATATCTGGCACACATGCATTTCAAAACTCACGTAGTAACATTAGCTAACCAATTAAATGTGCCTCTATTTTATTAGTATCTGTATCGTATCAGATTCGCATTTTGAATAACTAAGCTTTGGAATTATGAGTGACATGTAGTTTAGCTTGAAGGATGAAGTGCTGCTAGTAAGACACAAAGCATGTAGGCAGATCGTAGTGTAGATAAAAGGGGGAAACCATAGGCATCATAAATAAATCGGGAAAGTGGAACTGGCTGGAAAATATGGGGTTGTATTGCTGCTACTAATTGAAAGCATTTCGATCCCCTACAGGGCAGCTCTATTCAACTGAAGGCGCACTACTGTTACTATCAGTCTAGTCTCCCAAAGGCCACACAACTCCCAGCATTTCCTGGATATTATGGCAGACCAACTCGAACTGCTGAAAGCATCTAGCTGAAGTGGCCCAATAGACCTGTCTACTACAAATGTCCCTGCTCCCCTTCCTGACAAGGAACATACTATACTTATTAAAGAACAGAAGAGGAACATGTTAAAGAATAGAAGAGGAAGCATATTATGGAGATTCCGCTTCTTTCTATACAATGTTCGTTACCCACTCATGATGAACCAGAGCGCACAAAGAAATGCAATTCCCTGCTGTCTCTCTATATGTGGCCACGTGCATTTGGAAACTCTAGTGGGAACATTAGCTGACAAATTAAATGTGTGTCAGTTAAGTAATATCAGTATCATATCACATTCGTATTTGAATAACTAAGCTTTGGAATTATGAGTGGTGTGTTGTTTAGCTTGAAGGGTCGAATGCTACTAGTACGACACAGAGCACCTACGCAGATCATAGTGTAAATAAAAGGGGAAAACCCTATGCATCACGAGTAAAATCGGGAAAGTGGAACTAGCTGGAGAATATGGGCTTGTATTGCCGGTATGGCTAGAAAAGCTTTGGATCCCATAGAGGGGCAGCTCTCTTCAACTGAAGGCACACTACTATTACAATCAGTCTAGACTCTCAAAGGCGACACAGCTCCCAACATTTCCTGGATATTATGGCAAACCAACTCGAAGAGTTGAAAGCATCGATCAGAAATGACCCAATAGACCTGTGGACTACAAGTGTCCCTGCTCCTCTTCCCGACAAGGAACATATTGTACTACTATACTTATTAAAGAAGAACAGAAGAGGAACATGTTAAAGAAGAGCAAGCAGATTTTGGATAATACAATGTTCGTTGCCCACCCATGATGAACCAGAGCGCACAAAGAAATGCAATTGCCTGTTGTCTCTCTATATGTGGCCACGTGCATTTGGGAACTCAAGTGGGAACATTAGCTGACCAATTAAATGTTTGTCTGTTAACTTATATCAGTATCATATCACATTCGTATTTGAACAACTAAGCTTTGGAAATATGAGTGGTGTGTTCTTTAGAGGGTGGAGTGCTGCTAGTATGACACAAAGCACCTACGCAGATCAAAGTGTAGATAAAAGGGGGAACCCTAAGCATCATGAGTAAAATCGGGAAAGTGGAAGTAGCTGGAAAATATGGGCTTGTATTGCCGGTACGGCTAGAAAGGCTTTGGATCCCCAACAAGGGCAGCTGTCTTCAACTGAAGGCGCACTAATGTTACTATTAGTCTAGACTCTCATAGGCGACACAGCTTCCAGCATTTCCTGGATATTATGGCAGACCAACTCGAAGAGTTCGAGTTGAAAGCATCCATCAGAAGCGACCTAATAGACCTACCGACTGCAAATGTCCCTGCTCCTCTTCCAGGCAAGGAACATACTGTACTACTATACTTTTTAAAGAAGAACAGAAGAGGAACAAGTTATAGAAGAGCAAGCAGATTTTGGATACTACAATGTTCGTTGCCCACCCATGATGAACTAGAGTGCATAAAGAAATGCAATTCCCCGTCGTCTCTCTATATGTGGCGTACATGCTTTTTCAAAACTAAAGTAGGAACATTAGCTAACCAATTAAACGTTCTCTGTTTTAGTAATATCAACATCATATCAGATTCATATTTGAACAACTAAGCTTTGGAAATATGAGTGGCATGTTATTTCGCTTGATGGGTTGAGGAGCAGTGCTGGCATGACACGAAGCACCTAGGATGATGGTAGTGAATATAAAAGGGGAAAACCATAAGCATTGCGAGTATAGTGTTGAGCGTGCCATGGCGGATCTGAAGGTGCAAAGGGGACAAAGGCTACTTCGCAAACAATGTTTGCTTTCAACTAAGAAGTAAGATTCTAAGTGATGGACAAGAAATCACAGTAAAGCAGTGGCGATCTATTTTCTGGCTGAGATAAATAACTTGAGCAGATAAGAAAGAGTACCACTCCTGTTGCGGCGCCGTGTAGGCATCTGTTAAGACGTTGAGGGTGCTGCGGTTGCGATGGCTATCGGCGCGTGGAATCAGATCTGGCAGGGAAGACAGTGGCGGCGGGGGATATGTCCCGGCGCGATGGACGAGACGGTCGTAGGAGCGGCGCTGGCAAGGTGAACGACGGCGCGGATGAAGCGAGAGATGCGATGCAAGGATCCTGGTCCGAAACTATGGATGAGAGACGTCGATCTCTTGTAATGGACGACGGCGTTGGGGTATCAGCTCCGGCATGGTGGAGGAGGATGACGGTGGATGGGGTGGCGGACGGAGGAGGCTGGGGTGGAGAGGGTGGTTTGGCACCCACGGAGTACGAATGGGGAAATGGAGGGAGAGAGGAAGGGGCGAACAATGTCTTTGGGACGCGCTTGTCTTAGATGCGGGGAAAGTTACAAACTTAGCCCCCCGTTTAAAATTTCAGACATCAAAGCGATATTGGTCGGTTGGGGGTAGGACGGTAATCTTGCATACCCCGAATATTTGCCGAGAGCGATTTCGGCCGAGGAGAGTTTGTTTTGGCACCCACTGTTGGTGCCCACCGTGTATGAATCGGGGTGAGAGGCGATTTCGCCTGAGGAGAGACTGTGTTTTGGCGCCCACCGTGTATGAATTGGGGTGAGGGGTGGTGATGTCACATTTGAGTGAAATTACAAACCTACCCTATCGAGACCTATAGAAATCGAGCCTGCAGGTTTTGCATGTTAGGGATAGGCAGTAATTTCCATCTCCCAAAATTTGGTTTCGGGCTGTTACGGCTGAGGAGGGACTGGGTGTTTCACCACTTCGTTCAAATTTTAGGACAATAAGCTTGCACGTTTACCGTGCCAACTCAATTCGACTCCATTTTGTATTCTTTTTTTTCCCGGGCAGGATCCATTTTGTATTCGAATACATATACATCATTTTTTATATATACTTTCAAAAGCACAACAGCCTTTATATATAAATATGGTTTACAAATGCCATGAGCTCAGATTCATAAGGTTGAATCCACCTTAAGTTGAATTCAAATATTCGAAACCACATATAATGTGTTTGATACACGCAACATATAGTGTAATCCCATTTAGACATGAATTGCATAAGCCATGCATTGTCTCTAATTAAAAAATCTATGGATAACTAATATCGATAAATTAAATAACATTACATGTGTCCCCAAATTCAAATGAATGTGCATGTTTGATAGACTAATTTTTGTTCTGATATTATCGATGTCCTGATCTCTAATTCAAATATTTGAATCCCATTTAATCTAGATATTCGTCTCATATAGCTATCACTCATAACCTTATATATATATATATATATATATATATATATATATATATATATATATATATATATATATATATATATATATATATATATATAGACAGCCGGTCTATTCTCCTAATATTATGAGAATAGTTATTCTGCTAACACTTCCGAACTGCACGCTCAGTGCAAGTGCACGTCATTGTTGAAGCACGCCATGTAGAATTTTTTTCGAAATTCCTCACGGTTTAGGAATAGTGAGGGTTTTTTCGTGATTTTTTCTAAACCGCTCATCGGAATGAAGCAAATGATACGCCGTTGGAAAGATATCGTCGAGGCGCAACTTTTTCATATATATTTCTTTCTCTAATTCGTTACGGTTTAAGAGCAGTTTCAAATTTACTAAATCACGGAATTCTGTTTTTTAAATTTTTGCAATTTTTCGGTACTGTTTTCGCTCTAGTTTTTTAACTGTTTGTCGAAACGAGGCGTGTGATATGCCGTTGGAAAGCTACGGACGAGACGCAACTTTCATATGTAGAAATTGTTTTGAGATTCCTTACGGTTTTAAATTAATTTTGAAAATGGTGCGGCGGACGACGAGTGGCAGCGGCCGTTTTTTCGCGATTTTTTTACAAATCGCTGGTCGGAATGATTCAAATGATACGCCGCTAGAAAGATATCGACCAGGCGCAACTTTTTCATGTAGAACACACTCTCTAATTCCTTACGGTTTAAGAGCAGTTTTGAAATTACCGAAATGCGGACACTCTATTTTTTGCGACACCAAAATCGACGAGGGAACTGTATCAGACAGAAGAACGCACTGCTTCAGACTGAAAACCACACTGCATCAGACGGGCAAGCGAACTCCATGATTTCTTTTATTTAGACGTAAATTTTCTCAGGCGAGGAAGTGGACCGGACTTCACATCGGGCGTAAGTGAACCGCAAAAGTATGGAGAAGTGAACCGCATTACTTTTTTTGTCGTTTCGATAACAATTTTTCTTGCACTTACAAGATGAACAGCATCAGACGACCGACCGCACTGCTTTAGTTGGAAAACCGCATTGCATCAAATGGTCAAGTGAACCGCATTACTTTTTTTTTGTCGTTTGCCTAACGGTTTTTTTTGCACTTCACATTGAGTGTAATTGAAACCGCAACGAACCGTAACACTCCCGAAAGTGAACCGCGATATTTTTTGCTAGTGAACTTTGAAACTTTTTTTTCAATCATCCCACAAACAAAAGAAAATGCATTACAAAAAGAAGTGAACCTCTCATGTTAACTTCTTTTTCAAACTTTCTCGTGTCCTTACTCAAACTTCGAACAAAAATTTAAAGATTGTTCCGCATTGCTGGGAAGTTATTCTTTTTCTTTTTCCCATCGTGTGTTCTACACTACAAGGACAAGACTAGTTATCTGTATACGTTTCCTCCATGATATTTTAATTGGCGCACGTTCTGCACTGCACAAACAAAGACTAGTGCACTACAGGGGGGCGGCACATGTGCACTGCACGAACAATGCAAAAATACTGGAAACATACATTATCACAGGTTCATCACAGGGGGAAGGGCAACAAACTTCAACACAGGGGGGGTGCATCCCACACATCCAGCCAACTGCATGAACAAACTGGCTGTAGATGGGGCCGCCGGCACATTTTTTTCAATCATCCCACAAACAAAAGAAACTGCACACCGGCGGAATCCGAGCTGCCCCCGCTGGAGATGTGAGCTGCGGCAAGGGGAGCAGTGGTAGTAGCTAGGAGAGGAAGAGGGAGGGCGGGTTGCGATCTGCTTGGAGTCACGGCACCAGTGACGAAGAAAGGCACGACGACGCCCGTCCATGATGTGTGAACGGAGCGAAGTGCACAGAGTGGACTGCAAGGGGGGAGAACGGTGAGCACCGGGGGCGTCGACGTGTGCTGCTGTGCTGCTGCCGTCGATGGGGCCGCCGGCACACCCACGTACTGCAACCACCACCAGAGTGCACTTCTGGCGCACCGACCACCGCCAAACTCCCCAGCCGTGACACTCGAGGGGAGAGGTGGTCGATGGTGAGCCCCTGCCTCGATCTGGCATCCGTGGATGCGGATCCGAGCGTCGGCGTGGGCGCCGGGATGGATCAGGTCGGCGCAGAGGTCAACGGCCGCCGGGGAGGCGGATCCGGGCATGGGGGACAGGATCCCAGGCCGGCGGCGTCGATGCAGGGCAGGGCGGCGCGAGCCCAGGCCACCGGTGATGCAGGGCAGGGGCGGCGCCGGCCCAGGCCGCCGGCGGGTGGGTCAACGGCCGGCTCAGGGCAGGGCGGCGCCCAGCAGATGGTGGAACGGGGGAGAGAGGTGCGGCGCCGGTGGGGGAAGAAGGTGGATCGAGGGTGGGGAGGCGCCCAGCAGAAGGTGCGGTGGGGAGGTGGCACGGGGGAAGCGGGGAAGGTGGTGGTGTGGCTGTGGCGCGGGGGGGGGGGAGCAGGGGAGGTGGTGTTGCGGTGGCGGCGCGGGCGAAGCAAGGGAGGTGGTGGTGCGGTGGCGGGGGGGGGAGGTGGCGGGCTTGGAGGGGGAGGGGTGCGGTGGTGGCCGTGAGGGAGGCTGGCGGCGCAGGGGAGGGGTGCTGTGGTGACCGCGAGGGAGGCTGGCGGCGTGGGGGAAGCTGGCGGCGCAGGGGAGGTGGCGGTGCGGCGGCACAGGGGAGGTGGCGGTTGCGGTTGCGGGAGAGAGAGAGAGAGAATTGGGGGGAGTGGGTATGAGAAGATAAAGTGGGCTGGTTTTTCCTTTTGCGTGAGCAGTTTGGTTCAGTTGTTTTTCGGGTTAGTCTGTAGCTACGGTCAGGTCGGTAGTGTTAGCAGAATAAGGTGGGTGTTAGGAGAATAGACCCACCCATGGCAGAATAGTTATTCTGCCAACACTTCCGAACTGCACGGTCAACGCGAGCGCACGGCATTGTTGAAGCAAGAGTACTGCAGTACTGAGACGAGTGAACTTCTCGTCGCAAAAAACTGCACGCGCCGTTTTCTCGGTACTGTTTTCACTCCAGTTTTTAAACCGTTTGCCGGAACGAGGCATGTGATACGCCGTTGGAAAGCTATGGATTAGGTGCAACTTCGCCATGTTGAATTTTTTTTTAGATTCCTCGCGGTTTAAGAGCAGTTTCGAAAACGGTGGGCGCATGATGAGTGACAGCGAGTGTATTTTCGCGATTTTTTCTAAACCGCTCGTCGGAATGAAGTAAATGATACGCCGTTGGAAAGATATCGTCAAGGCGCAACTTTTTCATATATATTACTTTCTCTAATTCGTTACGGTTTAAGAGCAATTTCAAATTTACTCAATCGCGGAATTCTGTTTTTCATTTTTTTTGCAATTTTCGGTACTGTTTTCGCTCCAGTTTTTTAACCGTTTGTCGAAACGAGGCGTGTGATACGCCGTTGGAAAGCTATGGACGAGGTGCAACTTTCATATGTACAAATGTTTTTGAGATTCCTTACGGTTTTAAATTAATTTTGAAAATGGTGCGTCGGACGACGAGTTGCAGCGGCCGTTTTTTCGTGATTTTTTACAAACCGTTTGTCGGAATGATTCAAATGATACGCCATTGGAAAGATATCGACGAGGCGCAACCTTTTCATGTAGAACACACTCTCTAATTCCTTACGGTTTAAAAGCAGTTTTGATTTTACCAAAATGCGGACACTCTGTTTTTCGCGACACCAAAATCGACGAGGGAACTGCATCGGACGGCAAACCGCACTGCTTGAGACTGAAAACCGCACTGCATCAGACGGGCAAGCGAACTGCATGATTTCTTATTGTCGAACGTAAGACGAGGAAGTGGACCGCACTTCACGTCGGCCGTAAGTGAACCGCAACACTACCGAAAGTGAACCGCATGAATTTTTGTTGTCTTTTTTCTTACTTATTATTTTTCACGCGCATAGACCGGGCAGGTGGACCGCAGGGACTCATCGAGTGAACTACATCTATCAAGAAGAGAGCTTTTTGTTTCTGTTTACCAAGCAAACCACGAAGGAGTTTTATAGCGAACTGCGTGAAAGAACAAAGTGAGCTTCAAAACATACATTAGTGAACCACATTCGTTGTTTCCTTTGCTCCAGTCTAACCGTTTTTTCACACATAATGACCATCAAAGTCCAAGTGGCTAGCAGCCTAGCAATGCATGCACGTAACCTCTATATGGGCTTGGGTTCCGCATCTTCTGTGAGATTTTATTTGAATCGTTGATGTGGCTGTAACTGAATCCAATATCTGAAAATGAGCAAAGTACCCATCGTGTTTGTCTTCAGTCTGAACTCCGATCCCTTTCTCAAGTGATAACACTAGTACACGGTCCAAAAAACTCCTCGTATTATTACCTCTTTGTGAAAGCAAGATGTAATCGGTTCCACTGTTTTCCAGTCTAGCTGTAGAAAACATGGGCAGCAAAATGTTGGATGATGGCGTCAACAGAGTATGCAAGCATCAAACCTGACAACTAAAGATGGTAAATTGGGCAAGGAATGAAATAGGGGAGATGTCCAAGGAGCTCACCGGAGACCAAGCTTTTTGCTGTTGCGAACTGCACAGACATGAGCACCGAGCTGCACCACTTGGACGCGGGCGTGGACGTGTACTGCTTGCCCGCACCACCGGAACCGCGTACCATGAACCAGCAAGCTAGGCCAGCAGTAGAATAACACAATTATCACTGCACAAAACACAACAAAAACTGATAGAATCTGAATGCATAAATAAATGTTAACTGCATCAGAGAGCACCCAATCCAGCTGCACGGCTGCAGCGTCGGAGCCACGTGCCACAAGCCAGTGAACTGCAAGGCGCCGACCAGCGTGCCCGTGTACTGCACGCCCAGGCTACGGGGACCTGGGCGGAGCTAAGGAACTACACGCCCAAGCAGCCCCCAATTCCTGCCATCGGTGGCCACCCACGCAAAAAACTCGAGCCACCATCAGAAACTATTGTGGACTGCACAAAACAAAATCTGAAACACACCAAAAATTGATGAAGTAAAGACCGAAAGAACCCCCAAGCGACAACCACGACTTCAACAGGAAATTCTACTACATGAACAGCATCGCCGACGAACTGCATGTAGCTCGCTGCTGTACAGACAGTACGCCAGCGAGGGACAAGGAGTATGGACCAAAAATTCAGCAACGATAGCACCACGAGGCCTCCGACGGACTCTGAACTAAAACTGCACTGCATTGCACTGAACACAAAAGGACGCCATGGAACCGCACGCTGCCGCGTTGCCGCACTGCACCTGGAAAAAACCTCGCTGGTGGCAGCTCGATCCAGGGGGAGCCGGAGCTTAACGCAGGTGGGGGCTATGCGTACAACAGGTGCCCGTGGGACGGACTGCAACAACAGGCATACTTGACTGCTCGACCATGGCTCCACGGATCCACCCGAACTACACTGCGGCATCAGACGAACTGCAAAACAGGGGGGGGGAGTGATGTAGTTGAGCACGACCCATACGTCGGTGAGCCGGTCTGCAGGTGGTGGAGCGCTGGACTGCGTGCCGCGCCGGGCCGCACTGCAACAGGGCACGCTAGAGAAGAAAGGCATGGCGGGTCCGGCGCGCCTTCGACGCCCGAGGTGCTCGCGCAGATGGCCGGCAAGCGGGTGCTGATAGCCGTGCCAGGGCTCATGGCGGCCGGAGCAGGTGCTTTGCGAGCTGCCACCCATGAGCCGCGGACTGCACACGCGCACGTGCCGCACAGCACGGACGCGGTGGTCGACCGCCCAGTCATGGGGGGCAGTGCTCATGGCCCCGCCCTGGGCTCATGGAGGTCGCAGTAGATGGGGGCTGCGCCGTCCCGTGCCCGGAGTGGAGATGGCTCGAGGGCCGTGTCGTCGTAGCCGGATCAGTTGCCGGGGGTGGACAGATCCCATGCCCGAAGTGGCCTCCTCGATCTAGAGTGACAGGAGGAAGAGTCGGGGGGAGGGCCATGGTTGGGAGGCGCTGCGGTGGTTGGAGGAGCTCCGGCGGCGGAGATCCAGGGGATAAGGAAGGATGGGCGGCGCGGCGCGCGAAGGGGTCCGGTGGCAGGGAGCGGGGGTGGGGATGGGTCGCGGGGAGGGAGGCCGGGGCGCCGGCAAGGTGCGGGGAGGATGGGCCGCTCATCGGCCAGCGCGGGGGAGAGAGTTGGCCGGGCCGAGGTGTCGAGCGGCAGGCCATGGCGGCGAGCGCGGAGGAGGAGGAAGCCGGAGGTGGCATGACCGCAGGAGGAAGAAGGCTCGCCGTGAGCGGGGTGGGTGCTCGGGGAGAGAGAGACTGTGAGAGGGGAATGAGATGGGGGAGATTGGTGGCGATGTAGGTGGCTGGCCGTCGCAGCGCACCACCGGGGGAGGAAGGTGGGTGGGCGCGGGAGGTACTCCAGGCCGCTCCAGCGGAAGAAGGCAGGGAAGGGAGGGCGGCGCTGCTTGAGGCCGCTACCGCGGTAGAAGGTGGGGAGAGGAAGGGGCGGTGGCGTTGGGGTGGGGGTGGGTGTTGGCAGAATAAGACATTTTGATGGTAGAATAAGGTCTTAAGGGGGTTGGTAGAATAGACCCACCCTATATATATATATATATATATATATATAGACCCGTACGTCTTCACTATCTCTCGGGTATCTCTCGTGCTCCTTGTATATATCTCTCTGGCTAGCAGTCTATTTTCTTCATCACACACTAACAGTACTCTCTCCCTCGACCTTCACTCTATATCTCTTTAGGTATATCTCGCTCCCTACCATGTCTCTCTAACTATGATTCTCCCTCTGAAATCTCTTTCTCTCTCACAAACACAAACTCCATCTCCCGGGGTCTCATTTCTCTCACTTATTCCCCTGTATGCTGCTCACACACACCCTCTCTCTAGAGATGTCTCGCGCTCCCTATGTCTCTGTAGCTATGACTCTCCCTCTTAAATATCTTTCTCTCTCACACACACAAACTCAGTCTCCCGGGGTCTCATTCCTATCCACTATTCCCGTGTATGCCGCTCACACACACCCTCTCTCCCTAGGGATATCTCGCGCTCCCTATGTCTCTCTAGCTACGTGTCGTGGGAAAATGACGATCTATGGGATTGAGAGGATCCCTTTGCGGTTCGGAAGTGGGATCAAAATACTACAAAGAGCAGGGCTAGTAGATATGAGCACAGGCAATGATTTATCCAGGTTCGGGCCGCTGTGAGCGTAAAACCCTACTCCTGTTCCAGTGGTTTGATTGTGTATGAGCCCAAAGGTTACAAAGAGCGTAGCTTGCCGGCAAGGTGCGCGGGAAGTGCAGCTACAACGTGTAATTGAACTAAGAGTCGACCGTTCTAAGTGTAGCCGTGTGTCGGTGTCAAAACCGGCAGACCTCGAGGTAGGGGGTCCCGAGCTGTGTCTTGGATTCGATGGTAACAGAGACGAGGGAGACGATGTTTACCTAGGTTCGGGCCCTCTTAACGGAGGTAAAATCCTACGTCATGCTTCTGCTTATATTAATGGAGAGGTAACAAGTACAGAGTTGATCTACCTCGAGATCGTAATATGAGTCTAACTTCTAGGGCTAGGTGAGCAATGTTGCGTTGTTCTCAGTCTACGAGCTAAACCCTATGGCTTATATACACGCCAGGGAGGGCACCTAGGGTTACAAGGTCGGTATCTAGGAGTAAGGCGGCTGGACAAATCTTGAAGTGTACTACAAGTCTTCGGTAGAGACAGCCTTGATCACGTCTCCCGTGTGTGGCCTCCGAAATCCATCTTGATCACGTACGGGGGCATATCGGCCCAACCGAGGAGATGGGCTGGCTAGGTTAGCACCCCCTAATCCAGGCCACCGTCAGTAGCCCCTGAACTGGTCTTCGATGCCGAAGTCGACGCCCTTCACTTTCCAGAGTCTTGGCTCGATAGACAAGTTCCCGTGCTTTTATTTTCCGACTAGATTAAAAGACCTCGGCCAACCCTTAGAGTTCGTCGGGGGCCCAATGTCAGACTTTGAAAATCGTGCTGCTTAAGGAGTCGGGCCACTTTATGGGAAAAACGTCGAAGCGTCAGCCCTTTCTGCCCTTACTTAACAGACGCGTCGCCCTGGCTTGTGGTAATACGCCTTTGCAACCGCAGCGAAAAATTCCCCTCCCTCCCCAGCCCAAGCTCAAGAGCCCAAGCAATGGCGAGCGGCGAAGGATCATCAAGGCGTCCTCACGACCCTGATAGAGGGGACTGGGGGATCTGCTCCGTCGCGCGCCTTCAATTAGAGCGCTTGGCGACGCAAGGATACCTGCCGGATGTGGATCTGGCCGCTACCCGCCCTGGACTAACGTCCATCGATGGTCAAGCCCATGCCGAAAATTACCCCACGCCACGGGGGGACGAGCGGGTATGCTTCATGCCATTCCTCCTCCGCAGCTTATGGTTCCCAATCCACCCCTTTCTCCGCGGTTTGCTGGAGTTCTACGGGTTGCAGCTACATTATCTCTCCCCAAATTCGATGCTGCACATCGCTGGGTTCGTCGCACTCTGCGAGCTACACCTCGGCTGTCAGGCGCACTTCGGATTATGGCGGAAGTACTTCTGCGTCGTGCCCCGCTCTTCGGCCGACAAGCTATTCGAGGTCGGAGGAGCCGAAGTCTGCCGAGTCGACAAGACTGGCTATCCAGCGGGAACACCTCGGGAGGAGGCCGATTACTGGCCTTCCGAGAGGTTCTATATCAACGACGTCCTGTTGTACGAGCCAGTCCGGCCAGGCCTCCCGCCCTTCTCATTGGATCCACCGAGGAAGCGCTACAGCTGGAGGCCGCTGAGTTCGGCTCAAGAAGAAGACGAAGCCGTGACTAGGCTGGCGGAAAAGGTGAAGCTCCTGTCAAGCGCTGGCCTTACCATCATTGACGTGATGGCGGTGGCTCTAGACCGAAGAGTCCAGCCCCTCCGGCAGCGCCAGCACTTATTGTGCGAGTATAACGGGTCCGAGGACGCCTCTCGATCCATCAAGGGGGCTTTCATGGACCAAATGACCCTCGGAGCCGTACTAGCCAGCATGTACCAAGGGTCCGCCGAGGAGTTTGCTAAGCGCTAGTTCCAAGACGGGCTGTCATATTACAACCCTGCCGACATAGTAAGTTTCTATTTCGGGCTTTTCTGTTTTACCTCGGGATCCTTAACATTAATCTGTTACATATCGATTGAACAGGGGTGGAGGCGCTGGCTCGAAGGGGTGAGCAGTCCGGCCCCTGAGCCGGAGTTGCACAGCCGCGCGGAAGACCCTCTCTATCACGAGGACGAAAACCTGGGGCTCATTTATGAAGGGAGGAGATTTTTCCTGGAGAGCCTTGATGGTTCGAAAGTAGCAGTCGTCCCTGATACGCCAGGGACGAGGCCAGCCTCATCGGTAACTCTCCCTTCCTCTAAACAAAAGAGAGCCCCTCGTCCCCCAGTCTCCAGTCTTCTGACTCCTCCTCCAAGTGGGCGGCGCTCCCAACGCCTATGTAGAGAAACAGCTCCACTGGAAAGGGCTCAACCAGAAATACGAGAAGCTCTGGCCGAGGTTACGGGGACAGGCGGAAGTGCTCCATCCGTCATTAGGTAATTTTTAGGTCTATGTTATAGAAGAGACACGTCGGATTCTAACAACCCTGATTATTTGCAAACAGCCTCCATCCTCCACCGTACATGTGGAGGCCGAGGAAGGCACGGCCCCGCCGAAGGAAGCAAAGGTCCGAAATTCTGCGAGGGTTGACCCCAGAGCCGCCCAGCCCGAGGACTCGGCGACATCGGCCACTCTGTCCGAAATCCAATGCGCCGCGAATTATTGCCGGCGAAAGGCTTCCTTGAACAATCCGGCCTTTTCGGACAGGGAGCTTAATTTTCTCAGCGCGGTGGACGCATACCTCGGGGCGACCCGAGGTGCCTTTGATGAGTCGTTAGATGTCCTGTCGCGAGGGCTGCGGGTAAGGTTTTAAAGACAAATATGACTACCAAGTATGGTAGTAGCCCCTAAGGCTTGGTACGAGCCCCTGGGGTCAAATCAAGACTTGAATGCTAACCCGCAAGCTTTGTCATAACAGGAAGCTCGCTTGAAGAACGAGCAATTGACCTCGGCGTTGGGCCAAACAAAGGTGCAGCTTGATGCGGCTTTGTCCGAGGTTGAGCAGGTGAAGAAATTCAATAGAGAGGCGCACGGTAAGTGCTTATTTCTTGAAGTGGGTAATGTCCAAAAAATAGAGCTGACACCAGATTCGTTTGTAGCAGCGGAAGCCCTGGGCCATCTTGAAAGAGATCTGAAGCAGGCCCGCGACGATCTGGCGTATGCGGAATCACAACGCCAAGCAAATCAACATGTGGTCACTCAGAGAGCGGGCAACGTGAATGCACTTAGGGCTGAAAACGCCCGACAGGCCCAGGAAATTGAGAGCTTAAAAGCTCGCCTGGCTGCTGCAGAAGCAAAGAATCGGCGAACGGACGACATGATTTATGGTAAGTTATAAATCGCGACAGATAGTTGTCATGTAGTTTGTCCGAGGAGATTTGTCATGCTACATGTTGTTTTTGACAGCTTGCTTAACTGGCCTTCCTCCGGAGTCTCGGGGTCCGGTGTCCGAAGACATGGAAAGTGATGAAGGATGTACACCAGGCCTTATGGCTCGAGGTGGTGCCGGTCACCGAGGACATGGCCGCGCTAGCCGAACATCTTAAGAGAGCTTGGCGCCGGATCCAGGCGTGGAAAGTATCAGCTTGCCGAGAAGGTGCGAGGGAGGCCTGGGGCATGGTGAAGACCCACTACACCGGTCTGAAGACAACGGAATTAGCAGAGCTGGGACCCATGGGGCCTGATGGGGAGGAAATCCCTACCAGCCAGGCATATGATAGTGTAATGCCTGTGGCACGCCTCTCGCAAAAGGATTGCGCGTTAGACACCCTAGTAGACGGGCTAGACCGCGCGTGAAAATTGTTGTATGACTTTATGTACCGAGGTATTCTATGTCAATTTTTTCCGTCCGTTGATCCAAACCCTGTCAGCCAGCCTTCGGCTTCCACCTCGTCAGATAAAATCCGAGGAGTGTCCCATACTACCGGCCGAGGTCATCGGACCAGATGCTTCACGTGACCAGGCAATCGGGCTGTGCGGCTCGAAAGACAAGAGGGTAACGGAAGGTTATGTTATATTACTATTTAACGTAAGAAACATCTTCAGAGGAAAATAGTTCTTCCAACAGTTCCTTTCCTCGGGTTATTGTGTCGAACACGGTCGTCAGAAGACGGATGACCTCGGGGGTAAAGCCCCTGGTCGGGGTTTGAAAAGACCCCTGCCACGTTAGTCCAATGTCATAGCCGACCGATTCGCATTATAAGAACGCTAGCTTTCGGCTTTGTCCTTCTGAGGTACTACACCGGTTGAACCGGGAGTAACAATCGCAGCGGTGCTCCCTTTGCCCCCTAGCCGAAATATCGGGAACGTAAGGGGCAAGCACAGGAGCCGGGCAACCCAACTTGGCCAAATCTTAAAGCGAATCGATGCATATAGTGGCTCAAAATACAATAGTACATAAGAGGTGAAATAGCTCTTGTTTGAAATGCTATGTTGTCCTCGGGGTCAGTGAATAAAGTTCCGAGGTGTGTAGATAAATAATGAATAAAAGATTAAGGCAAAGAAAATGTAAAAGTTATGTACACGGACCGTATTTGTAATGTCAAGCGTAGAAACGTCGGAGCAGCGCCGCGTTCCAGGGATGGGGCTCTAATCGGCCGACCTCCGGATCTCGGATTCGATAAGCTCCTCCAATAAGAACTTGATCGATGATAAACGGCCCGTCCCATCTAGGGGAGAGTTTGTGTTTTTGTTTCTCGGGGTGTAGCCTCATGACGAGATCCCCGACATTGAATTCTTTGGCACGAACCTCTCTACTGTGGTAGCGCCATGCTTGCTGCTGATAAATAGCTGATCTAGCCCGCGCGACATTGCGCTCTTCTTCGAGAGCGTCTAGTGCATCTTGCCGATCGAGTTCGGCCTCCAGCTCCTCATACATGCGCACCCGAGGTGCGTCGTGTATGATATCGCAGGGGAGGCCCGCTTCGGCGCCATACACCATAAAAAACGGGTATACCCTGTGGACCTATTTGGTGTCGTACGCAAGCCCCATAATACGGAATCAAGTTCCTCAACCCATTTGCAATCGGCTTTTTTAAGGGAGCGAACTAGCCGTGGCTTAATTCCACTAAGGATAAGTCCATTGGCTCGCTCCACCTACCCATTAGACTGCGGGTGATAGACGAATGCGTAGTCAAGCTTAATGCCCAGTTTCTTACACCATGCCTTGACCTCTTTGGCCGTGAAGTTGGTTCTGTTGTCTGTGATCAGACTATGGGGGACACCGTAACGATGGACTACCCCCGGAATGAATCCGATGACCTGGACGGCCTCGGCCAAGGTAACCGGCTTTGCTTCGATCCACTTGGTAAATTTGTCTACCATAATGAGTAGGTATTTGTTTTTGTTTGATCCTCCCTTAAGTGGCCCGACCATATCGAGCCCCCAGACCGCAAAGGGCCATGTAATGGGGATGGTGCGCAGGGCCGTGGGGGGCATGTGGCTCTGCTTGGCGAATACCTCGCAGCCTGGGCAACGCTGTACTAATGCCAAGGCATCGGCACTTGCCGTTGGCCAGTAGAAACCGGCTCAAAAAGCTTTGTTGACCAGGGTCCGAGCAGCGGCGTGATGTCTGCTCATGCCAGAGTGTATCTCTCGAAGTATGAGTTTTCCTTCTTCCTCGGATATGCATCTTTGGAGGACGCCCGTAGTGCTCATTTTGTAAAGTTCCCCTTCATGAACCTTGTAAGCTTTACACTGTCTTACAATCCGACGGGAGTCGGCTTGGTTATCAGGGAGCTCTCTTTGGAGTAGGTATGCGAGGAGCGGTTCGATCCATGGTGTGATAACTTCCATGACTTCATGCGCTGAATCAGTCTTCCGGATCGTTGACCCACCTATGATACCATCGTCCTTTTCGGGCGGGGACTGTTGCCCGACGTCGGTTGAATCCGATGTTCCTTTGCTGTCTTGCCATACTACGGATGGCTTGAAAAGCCGCTCGAGGAAGGTGTTTTCGGGAACCTTATCCCGCTTTGCGCCCAGCCGGGCGAGTACATCTGCGGCCTGGTTGCTATCTCGGGGTATATGGTGAAATTCCAACCCCTTGAACCTGGCCGAGATCTTTATGACGACATTTCGATAAGCTGTCATCTTTGGGTCTTTGGCGTCGAATTTGCCATTGATTTGCGAGATAGCGAGGTTGGAATCTCCTCGGACCTCGAGGCATTTAACACCCATGGAGACTGCTATCCGAAGTCCATGCAAGAGGGCTTCGTATTCAGCTGCGTTATTAGAGTCTGTGTACATGATTTGTAGCACATATCTATTGTTATCTCCCATGGGGGACGTGAGCACCACGCCAGCCCCTAGGCCGGCAAGCATTTTGGAGCCATCAAAATACATTGTCCAATGCGAGTAGGTACTGTACTCACGGGGGAGTTCGGCTTCGGTCCATTCGGCCACGAAGTCCGCCAACACCTGGGATTTAATGGCCCGGCGTGGCTTGTAGATAATTTCAAAAGGTAGGAGCTCTATAGCCCATTTGGCGATGCGCCCCGTTGCATCTCTATTATTGATTATGTCACTTAACGGGACGTCAGACGCCACAGTCACCGCACACTCTTGAAAGTAGTGTCGAAGCTTGCGCGATGCCATGAAGACTGCGTAAGCTATCTTTTGATAATGAGGGTAGCATGTCTTGCAGGGGGGTTAAGACCTCGGACACATAGTATACGGGTTTATGGGCCTGGAACTTATGACCTTCCATGTCTCGTTCGACCACGAGAACTGCGCTAACCACCTGGTTTGTGGCCGAGATATATAATATCATCGGTTCGCAAATGCCTGGTGCTGCTAGGATGGGATTGGTGGCGAGGAGGGCCTTGATGTCCTCCAGGGCCGCCGCAGCCTCCTTGGTCCATTTAAACATTTTGGTCCGCTTTAACAGCCTGTACAATGGTAAAGCTTTTTCTCCAAGCCGTGATATAAAACGGCTCAAGGCTGCTACGCAGCCCACCAGCTTTTGTACATGCTTGAGCTCTGTGGGGATCTCCAAATGATCCAAGGCTCGAATTTTGGCCGGATTGGCTTCGATTCCTCGGCTAGATACGATAAAACCGAGGAGTTTGCCAGCTGGGACCTCGAAGACGCATTTTTCCGGGTTGAGTTTTATTTGATATTCCAGTAGGCCGGCAAAGGTATCGCGAAGATTGTCCACCAGCTGGTCGACGTGTTTAGTTTTGACAACCACGTCATCTACGTAAGCCTCCACAGTTTTTCCGATTTGTTTTTCCAGGCATGTTTGGATCATACGCTGGTATGTAGCGCCAGCGTTCTTTAGTCCGATGGGCATCGTGTTGAAGCAAAACGGCCCGTAGGGCGTAATAATTCCTTCATCTTTATTTGATGATACCCTAAATAGGCGTCTAGGAAACACAGTGCGTCGTGGCCCGCAGTGGCGTCCACAATTTGGTCAATACGGGGTAGGGGAAAGGGGTCTTTGGGGCAAGCTTTGTTGAGGTCTTTAAAATCGACACACAACCGCCATGACCTGTCCTTTTTTGGTACCATGACCAAATTGGCTAGCCAGTCGGGGTGTTTTATATCCTTGATGAATCCTGCCTCCAGCAGCTTTGCCAGTTCCTTGCCCATTGCTTGACGCTTGGGCTCGAAGAAACGCCAACGTGTTTGTTTGATGAGCTTATAGCCTGCCAATATGTTTAGGCTGTGCTCTGCAAGCCTATGGGGTATCCCTGGCATGTCGGAGGGGTGCCAGGCGAATATGTCCCAGTTTTCCCTGAGGAAAGCGCGTAGGGCTTCGGCAACTTCTGGGTCGAGGTTGGCCCCTATGGATGCCGTTTTAGCGGGGTCTGTTGGGTGAACCGTGGGCCTCATTTTATAGGCCAAGGGGTTACCAGAGTGTCTAATACAGTCATTTACAGGGTATGAATAGTGACTTGCACCGTCACCACGTCTATCTCCAGACGGGGTAGGACAAGTGCATTAAATGCACCATTAGGTGCTACGTCGGGGAGGCGAGGCTTTGGGCAAAAGATCTGTACCACCGGTCCTGGCACCCTCCTGTAATCTTGACATGTCCCAAGGATGGGTGTCATTAAAGTTAATCTCTGCGTGGCATGCCGACACGTGCCCTGGCCAGCTGTGTTGACTGCCTGCCCGCTCGACACCTATCATGCGTGCTTATCTAGCTGATGATGAGGTGTAGCGGTAACGGGACAGAACAAGCCTGCTGGCGTGGAGCTTGCCGGGACTTTGCTTGCCGGCAACCAGAGTCTTGGTATCTACCTTGCCGGAACAAAGCTTGCCGGCAAGGGCAATGTTGATCTTTAGTACTAGAATAGTACTTCTCGATGACCTACCTTGAGGTCTCCTTCACGGTCTTGTTTAATCTGAGCCTTGAGTCATAGTTATCCTCCGTCAAGCCCTTGCCGTTCGAAGGGCTACAACTGCCTGTGCACAAGTCAGGGTACGAGAGCACCCATGCTTTAGTACATCGACAGGAGCCCCTGGGCCTGGGCCACACGCGCATGCGAGGTGTCGTTGGGCTAGGCCCGAACAGTGCACAGGCACGCGTGGCAGAGGATAACTGTCGTAATCTTCTTTGTTACCACGCCCCCCATGATGTGCATTAAATGCGGGCATGGGAGAGGTGGAATGGAACGGGCGCGGGGAGGTAGTGCGCCTGAAAAAGCGCAGCCACGTAGGACGGTAAAGAGCCAGCCCCCGCGCCTTCCCCATAAAAAAGGGATCCACAAGGGGCGCTGCTCATTTACCCCCTTCCCCCCAACCTCGCCATTGCCGCTGTCTTCGTCTTCTTCCTTGTGCCAGAGCAGAAACACGCCCTCTGCTTCCGCCGCCGCGCAGCGCAGCTCTCCCCTGCCTGCTTCCACATTCGCCCTCCGTGGGGTCGAGGAGATAGGTCTAGAGGGGGGGGGGGTGAATAGACACTTAACCTACCAAAGGTGTAGTTTTTAGTTTCTCTTGGAACTTAGGCAAATTTTGGCACAAGTTAAGATAACACCAAAACTTTCTACACATGCAAATCTAGAGATTGAGCAGCGGAAATAGTAAAGCATGCAAGTGTACGGAAAGTAAAGGGGTAGAGTATGGAAGATCAAACGCAATGAAGACACGGTGGTTTTTGGCGTGGTTCCGATAGGTGGTGATATCGTACGCCCACGTTGATGGAGGCTTCAACCCACGGAGGGTAACGGTTGCGCGAGTCCACGAAGGGCTCCACCCACAAAGGGTCCACGAAGAAGCAACCTTGCCAATTCCACCATGGCTTACGTCCATGAAGGACTAGCCTCACTCGGGGTAGATCTTCTCGAAGTAGGCGATCTCCTTGCCCTTACAAACTCCTTGGTTCAACTCCACATGATCTAGGAGGCTCCCAAGTGACACCAAACCAATCTAGGAGACACCACTCTCCAAAAGGTAATAGATGGTCTTTTGATGATGAACTCCTTGCTCTTGTGCTTCAAATGATAGTCTCCCCAACACTCAAGAACTTCCTCACAGATTTGGCTATGCTGGAAGAAAGATTTGAGTGGAAAGCAACTTGGGAGAGGCTAGAAATCAAGGTTCAAATGGTTGGATTGGAATATCTTGATCTCAACACATGAGTAGGTGGTTCTCTCTTAGAAAATGCATGGTGGAAGTGTAGGCACGTTCTGATGGCTCTCGTACTAGGTAAGAGGGTGGTGGAGGGGAATAAATATCCTTCACACGAAATCCAACCGTTACACACATTTGACCAAAATCGGTGGCTCCGAAACCAGAATCTCGGTGTGACCGACCTGTTCAAAGATATGAACATTTGAACTTTCGGTGGGACCGGATGGAACATCTTGGAGCAACTGATGTGCAATGGTAAGGGCTAGACCTAGTCTCGGTGGCACCGATTGCATAATCTCGGTGAGACTGAAATGATGCAACTTGGCAACAGAAACTTGGTCACTCCATCTCGGTGTTACCGAGTGCAATCTAAGTGGGACCGAAAGAATTGCAACTAGGCAACAAAAAGATGGTCACCCATCTCGGTGAGACCGAGATCCATATCGGTGGATCCGATTTGTTAGGGTTTGGCAAGTGGCACTGTCTTGATGAACTCGGTGGGTCCGGATGAGAGTGATTCGGTGGAACCGAGTTGGATTTTAGGGTTTTGGACAGATTTGAATGAAGGAAGTGGCTGAGGGTTTTGGAGCAATATCATTGAGCACTTGAGCAAATATATCATTATCAAAACCTCATCCCCTTTTAATAGTATTGGCATTCCTATGGACTCAATGTGATCTTGGATCACTAAACCAAAAATGAAGAGTCTTGAGCTTTTGCCAATATGTGTCCTTCGCATTTTGAAGGGTCCACATTCCTAGTCCTTGCCACGCCAATGCTGAACTTGTCTGAAATTTACTAGATAGAAACATTAGTCCAACAACATGTATGTTGGCATAAATTACCAAAACCACCAAGGGAGCAAATGTGCTTTCAATCTCCCTCTTAGAAACATGTAACATTCTCTCCTCTTGTAAGGTGCATCTCTCTCTCTTCCCTTTTTACAAAGAAGAGCTTGTATCTTTTCTCTCTCTTCCCTTTTTACAAAGAAGAGCTAGCAAGAAGAGCTTGTAATAAGCTTTGATGCATTCCTCGCTCCCCCTTTGACATTAATTTCCAAGAACGGACTTCAAGGTTATTGGTCAAGTGAGTATGGTCCTTGAGGAACACACCTAGCCATTGAGTAGTTCCAGATGCAAGTAGAGGATAAGAATCATTGAGTGGAGCTGGATTAGAAAGACTGAGAAATTATTTGACAGAAAACTCCTTAGAGCAACAAAGTCGGTGACTCCGAGTTGAATCATTTCGGTGGAACCGAGTTTGGTGCAAAGGAACATTTGTCAACTCAACTCACTAGGCAAAGGAATTTTCACAAAGATTTGAAAGGAATTGACTGCGAGTCTAGTTAAGAGAAAAAAACACAGGAAAGAACGGAAAAGAAACAGAGAAATATCTAGATGAAGTTTTTTTTGAAATAGAAACATTCTAGCAAGAAGAGAAACATCAAAGGAAACACTAGAGAACTTCATCTAGAGGGGTCGGCCACTAGGTCACCTATGTTAGAGTATATTGACTTAGGAGTCAAGTGAGGACACTTGATCATAGGTCAATACTCATCGTTAAGCTCAAAATGGGGTTGCCATTTTTCCGTTAAGCATTTCAATGTATTCACATCTTGTTGAGTTGCTTTGGCTCATGACTTTGAGTAAAGCTTCTCTAAGATGTGAGAACTTACATTGGGATTTGGTGGTGATGTCCATCATGTAGTTGAACTTGAAGTGGATGCTCATGAGTTGAAGTTTGGAGCTATCCTTATCATTTGTAGTTCATCTTCCCACATGGGGTAGATTTGCAAGGAACAACATGTATATCCAAAATGACAAGAATGAAGCATAACTCAAAGGTTGTCAAAGGATATGTTAGGTTGTCTTGTTCCTTGTTCCACCAAGGATTGTTGATACTTGAGTTATACAAGATTGCTCAAGATAAGAGTGAGATGCAATCTTGTGACATGAAGCTCATCCAAGTACCTACAAAAGGTTAGATACAACACAAGGGAGCAAAAGTGTTCAAGATATAATATGATCATGGAAGTATCATGGATTAGTCAAGAATGCTCATGCCCTTGTATGCATCCACATGAACCTCTAGTTCACATTTGAAGCATCAATGATGTTCAACTCACTTCTCAAGTGACAAAACACTTTTTCATCAAGAGGTTGGGTAAAGATGTCCGCCAATTGCTTGTCGGTACGAACATGTTTAAGATCAATGTCACCTTTCTCAACATGATCTCGAATGAAATGGTGACGAACCTCAATGTGCTTAGTTCGAGAATGTTGCACGGGATTGTGTGCAATCTTAATAGCACTCTCATTGTCACATAGTAATGGTACATGTCTCACATGCACACCATAATCTTTAAGAGTTTGAGTCATCCATAGTAATTGAGCACAACATGATCCCGCGGCAATGTATTCCGCTTCGGCAGTAGATAGAGATACCGAGTTTTATTTCTTGGAGGACCAAGACACAAGAGATCTACCAAGAAATTGACATGTACCCGAAGTGGATTTTCTATCAACCTTATCTCCGGCATAATCCGAATCGGAATAGCCAACAAGATTAAAAGAAGATCCTTTGGGATACCATATGCCAAAGTTTGGTGTATGTAACAAGTATCTCACAATTCTTTTCACCACCTTAAGGTGACACTCTTTTGGTGCCGCTTGGTATCGTGCACACATGCACACACTTAGCATAATGTCGGGACGGGAGGCACATAGATATAGCAATGAACCAATCATAGATCGATAAACCTTTTGATCAACCGGTTTGCCATCCTTGGTCAAGTCAAGATGTCCACTCGTGGGCATGGGGGTTTTCATACCTTTACTTTCTTGCATGTTGAACTTCTTAAATAAGTCCTTGGTATACTTTGTTTGAGAAACAAAGGTACCCTCCTTCGTTTGCTTGATTTGCAAACCAAGAAAGAATTTGAGTTCACACATCATAGACATCTCATACTTTTCCGACATCAACCTTCCAAACTTTTCACTAAAAGAGGGGTTAGTAGATCCAAAGATAATATCATCAACATAAATTTGGCATACATATAATTCTCCATTAAGCCTCTTAGTGAACAAAGTTGAATCAATCTTCCCAATTTCAAAACCTTTTTCAAGAAGAAACTTTGTCAAGCATTTGTACCAAGCTCTAGGGGCTTGTTTAAGACCATAAAGAGCTTTACGAAGTTTGTAGACATGATTAGGTTTCTTGGGATTAACAAAGCCGGGAGGTTGTTTAATATAGACTTCCTCCTCAATTTCACCATTTAAGAAAGCACTTTTAATGTCCATTTGGTAAAGAGTGATATCATGGTGATTGGCATAAGCAAGTAAAATGCGAATGGACTCAAGTCTAGCAACGGGGGCATAGGTCTCACCATAGTCCATACCTTCGACTTGTGTGTAACCTTGTGCCATGAGACGAGCCTTGTTGCGTACAACTTGTCCATCTTCATCTTGCTTATTTTGAAACACCCATTTTGTTCCAATAATGTTTTGCTCATCTTTAGGCTTCTCAACCAATGTCCAAACTTGGTTCCTCTCAAAGTTTTGTAGCTTCTCGTGCATTGCATTCACCCAATCGGGGTCCTCGAGAGCTTCTTCTACCTTCAAAGGTTCAACACTAGAGATGAATGAGTAATGCTCACAAAAGTTATCTAAACGAGATTTAGAGAGAGTGATTCTCCCAGATTGGATATCTCCAAGTATTTATTCGACGGAATGATTCTTGTCGATCCTTGCTCTAACTCGAGGTAGCTTTTGCTTGGGTTGTGGTGAGGCTTCCTCATCATCATCTTCTTCTTCTTCGTTGGTGTTGTCGTTGTTCGCTTGTGGAGGTGGAGAAGGAGGTTGAGGTGGATCATCTTGTTACACTTCCCCATTCCCTTCGTCTTGACGTGTTCCACTTGTGGATGCCACCATATCAACTTGTTGTTCACCTTGATGTGAAGTTGAGGCTTCCACTTGAATAGACGAGGTACTCTCCTTTACTTCCACGGGGCGAATCTTGCCAATGGACAATTCTTCGATTCCTTCCGAAGGTTCTTGATGTCCTACATCAATTGGCAATTTCTCTACTTGCGAGCCGTTAGTCTCATCAAACTTCACATCTACCGTCTCTTCAACTTTTCGAGTGAAGTTGTTGTAGACACAGTAAGTGTGAGAGTTCGATCCATAACCAAGTAGAAAACCTTCATGAGATTTAGAAGCAAACTTTGAACGTCGATGCTTACCAAGAATGTAACATTTTGAGCCAAATACTCGAAAGTATCCAACTTGTGGTTTGTTACCGGTGAGCAGTTCATACGCCGTTTTACCAAGAAGCTTGTGAAGATAGAGTCGATTTGTTGCATGACAAGCCGTTTCAACCGCTTCCACCCAAAAGTGTTTTGGTGTCTTGTATACATCAAGCATTGTTCTTGCCAACTCAATAAGAGTCTGGTTCTTCCTCTCAACAACTCCATTTTGTTGAGGTGTGTACGTAGCCGAGAACTCGTGTGAAATGCCTTCCTCATCAAGAAAGGTATCCACATTGGCGTTCTTGAACTGCGCTCTGTTGTCACTCTGAACATTCTTGATCTTCACTTCAAATTGATTTTGGGCCTTTCTTGTGAAGTTCTTGAAGATCTTTTGTACCTGTGATTTGTCATCGAGAAAGAACACCCACGTAAATCTTGAAAAATCATCAACAATGACCAAACCGAAAGAGTTACCACCAAGACTCTTATAGGAGTTGGGACCAAAAACATCCATATGAAGTAGCTCGAGTGGTCTCCTCGTGGTCATAATGTTCTTCACGGGATGGCTTCCTCCAACTTGTTTTCCTGCTTGACAAGCACTACAAAGTCGATCCTTGTCAAATATAACATCTTTCACACCAAGAATGTGATCTCCTTTAAGAAGTTTATCAAGGTTACGCATGCCAACATGTCCAAGTCTTCTATGCCATAACCAACCTTTAGAAGATTTAGCAATTAAACATGTACGAGGTTGGGCTCTCTTAGTGAAATCAACAATGTATAGATCACCTCTACAAATGCCGGTAAAGACCATATTATGATTATCTTGACAAAACACTTGGAAATCTACTTCATTAAATAGAACATTGAAACCAAAATCGGCTAGTCTAGATACGGAAAGAAGATTGTAGCCAAGAGATTCAACAAGCATAACATTTTGTATGGAGCTATCATTGGATATGCCACCTTACCAAGGCCAAGTACCTTACCCTTGGAGTTGTTTCCAAAAGTCACATACTTGCGTGGACCATCATTTTTAGCAAGCTCACGAAACATGTCTCTATCTCCGGTCATGTGATCGGTACATCCACTATCAAGAATCCACTCTTTTCCTCCGGCCATGTAATCTCGAAGATTTGCCATAAGACTAAGATTTCTCATGGTCTTCTCAAATTCAATGTCAAAATCTTCGTCCTCATCATAATAGCCATGCTCAACATTATCATCATCAACATGTATATCCGTGATAATGTTACTAATAGTTTTAACATCTCCTTTGGCACGCATAAGATCACGAAGCTCAAATAAGCAATCATCAAAGTTAGGATCACTAGGACTCATCTTGTGAAAAGCAATAGTCTTATGAAGAATCTCATCAAGACTCTTTAGAGAGTAATCGGGATATCGCCTTTCCAAGTCATGCCGTAAGGTATAAGCTCATCCAAAGTTTTGCATACAACGAAGCACAATTTTAGGTAATCCTCTAATGATAAGATTGACGGTTCTAAGATTACGAAGCATGTCAATTTCCTCTTCATGAGTAGGATGCAAGGGATCAATAGGAGGCACATAAGGATTACGAATATACTTGCTCAAGTTAAATTCATCAAAGATATCAAGCATATCATCCCTCCAAAAGTTGTAATACTCCCCATTGAGAATAGGCACTCTACGTCTAAGAGTCCCCAAAGTAGACACATCCATCTCCCTCCAATGGTGATTAAACCAAAGCTATGGAGACCAAAGCTCTGATACCAATTGTGGGGTCGAGGAGATAGGTCTAGAGGGGGGGTGAATAGACACTTAACCTACCAAAGGTGCAGTTTTTAGTTTCTCTTGGAACTTAGGCAGATTTTGGCACAAGTTAAGATAACACCAAAACTTTCTACACATGCAAATCTAGAGATTGAGTAGCGGAAATAGTAAAGCATGCAAGTGTACGGAAAGTAAAGGGGTAGAGTATGGAAGATCAAATGCAATGAAGACACGGTGGTTTTGGCGTGGTTCCGGTAGGTGGTGCTATCGTACGTCCACGTTGATGGAGGCTTCAACCCACGGAGGGTAACGGTTGCGCGAGTCCACGAAGGGCTCCACCCACAAAGGGTCCACGAAGAAGCAACCTTGCCTATTCCACCATGGCTTACGTCCACGAAGGACTAGCCTCACTCGGGGTAGATCTTCATGAAGTAGGCGATCTCCTTGCCCTTACAAACTCCTTGGTTCAACTCCACATGATCTTGGAGGCTCCCAAGTGACACCTAATGTAGGATCGAAAGTATGTCTAGAGGGGGGGGGGGTGATTAGACTACTTGACCAAATAAAAACCTAACCTTTTCCCAATTTTAGTTGTAGGTAGATTTTAGCAAGTATACAAGTCAAGCATCACCCTACACATGCAATTCTAAGAGTGTAGCAGCGGAAAGTAAACAATTGCATATGTAAGTAAAGGATGGGATCGGAGATTTCAAACGCAATGAAGACACGGTGGTTTTTGGCGCGGTTCCGATTGGTGGTGCTATCGTACGTCCACATTGATGGAGACTTCAACCCACGGAGGGTAACGGCTGCGCGAGTCCACGGAGGGCTCCACCCACGAAGGGTCCACGAAGTAGGCGATCTCCTTGCCCTTACAAACTCCTTGGTTCAACTCCACATCATGTCGGAGGCTACCAAGTGACACCTAACCAATCTAGGAGACACCACTCTCCAAAAGGTAATAGACGGTGTGTTGTTGATGAACTCCTTGCTCTTGTGCTTCAAATGATAGTCTCCCCAACACTCAAACAACTCCTCACAGATTTGGCTATGGTGGAATAAGGATTTGAGTGGAAAGCAACTTGGGAAAGGCTAGAAATCAAGGTTCAAATGGTTGGATTGGAATCTCTTGATCTCAACACATGAGTAGGTGGTTCTCTCTCAGAAAATGTATGGTGGAAGTGTAGGCACGTTCTGATGGCTCTCCTTACTGAGTAAGAAGTGGTGGAGGGGTATATATAGCCTCTACACAAGATCCAACCGTTACACACTTTTGACCCAACTCGGTGGCACCGATCAGAAATCTCGGTGGCACCGAATAGTGTAAAAGATATGAATGTTAGGAATCTTGGTGGGACCGACTGGAACAACTCGGATGGACCGATGTGCAATGGTTAGGGCAAACCTCGTCTCGGTGGCACCGATTGCATCAACTCGATAGGACCGAAGTGAAGCAATAAGGCAACAGAGAGTTGGCAAGCCATCTCGGTGAGACCGATTTGCAAAACTCGGTGGGACCGAAGTAAGTGCAAACGATTACAGAGAGTTGGCAAGGCCATCTCGGTGGGACCGAGATCCATATCGGTGGATCCGATTTGTTAGGGTTTTGGCAGTGGCTAAGTCCAGATGAACTCGGTGGCTCCGGATAGGAAATTTCGGTGGGGCCGAGTTGGAAAGTAGGTTTTGGACATATCAGGATGGAGAAAGTGGTTGCGGGTTTTGGAGTACTGTCACTAAGCACTTGAGCAAAAAGACCATTAAGCAACACCTCATCCCCTTTTAATAGTATTGGCTTTCCTATGGACTCAATGTGATCTTGGATCACTAAACCAAAAATTTAGAGTCTTGAGCTTTTGCCGATCCATGTCCTTAGCATTTTGAGGGGTCCACATCTCTAGTCCTTGCCATGCCAATCATTGAACATCCTAAAATCTTTAACTTGAATGGATATTAGTTCAATGAGATATATGTTGTTATGAATTACCAAAACCACCGAGGGAGCAAATGTGCTTTCAATCTCCCCCTTTTTGGTAATTGATGACAACATATAGGTCAAAGCTTGGACAAATGATTAAATGAATGGAATACATCGTCGCTTTGAGAAGTATGTGATAAGCAAGAGCTCCCCCTAAATTTGTGCATTATTAATAATTTGCGTTTGAATGCAAATGCACAATCGATTAGGATCATGGGTCACTCTTCCACGTCACATACAACTTGGTGGAGGGCGCAAAATGATATGAATGGAATAGTAGGCACGCATCACCAAAGACACAAGTGAATGATCATACAAAGATAAAGATAAGGATAAGCATTAAGCATCACATGAAGCATAGTATGATCAATCACACACGTAGTAGCTCACAAACATAACGATCAAAGTATCTCAAAGTATCTCACACACGTAGTATCAAGCACACATCAAACCAAAGTAGCATAAAGCAAATAGTAGCGAAAGAACTCGAGAAAAACCAACGAGCAAAACACTCTCTCTCGAAGCCTATGATCTATACAAATTCTCCCCCTTCGGCAACAAGTACCAAAAAGTTCGAATAGGTATAGGACTATGCGGCTCTCTAGGCACGATCCTCAGAAGCTCCTGAAGGTGATCTCCGGCTGGCAGCTCCGGTGTGCGTAGATGGCGTTGAGAGAAGTGCATCCGCGAAGGCTTCAGCTGACGTCTGCTGGGCTGGTGGAGTAGAGACCGGAGGTGGCACTGTAGCAGCAGCAGCAGGTGCAGAAACTATGGTCCTCGTATCTGCAACAGGCACTGCAGCAGACCTGGCTGCCCTAGGCACTGTCTGGAATCTCTCAGTAGTGGGTCTATCATCTCCACTGTCATCAGAAACGGCCCTGACTGCATCAACGTCATCCTTCAGCTTCTCCACAATGGTATGTACCTCAGTGATCTTTACATCAAGATCATGAATCTTAGTCTCGACTATCCGCTCTAGGCTAGCCTGGTTCTTGGTGAGGTTGGCCAGACTTCGCTCAATCCTCAGGGTGGCTTCCAGCAGATAAGTCATCTGGTCATTCTTAGACTTGAGGTTGGCAATGGGTGCATTGGGAGCAGATGCCTCCTTGGCTGCTTTTGCTTCTGCGGCTGCTCGGATCCTCTCTTGTGCTTGAGCAGATGTAGGATGCGAAGGGTCCATCACTACAACATTGTCCTCGAACTCTGGACGCAGTGGGAGATGCTCATGATCAAGAAGATAAGTGCTCGTTCCAACCTTGGAGTTGATGAGCATCTGAATGTGTGGAGCATATCCGCAAGATCTCTTCGGATCAGCAGCTGTCCTCTTGATGGTTTCTACAATCAAGCTCATCACCTTGAACTTCTGAGGTGTATCAAAGAGGTGCAGTAGGTTGATGGAGTGGCCACATATCATCTTATCATCTCCTGACTTGGGCAATAGAGTGTACCTCAAGATAGTGTTAGTAGTGGCCAAACCAGGTAGCAGGTGCTTCACTGACCCTAACTTGTGTGTCTCGATGTCTTTCTCTGGAATAGCTGTGTACATATTGGCCATGGAATTGTGGTCCATCTTGAGCTTGGCATAGATATCTATGTCATCATCTTCTTCCTCTGGAGCACCAAGAAGAGTAGCCCACTCAGAGATGGTTGACTGGTATCTGGATCCCTCAGTCATCCACACAATCCTGCCATCTGGATAAAAATGAGCTATGGAGTAGAATTGCATGATCATCTCATCATTCCACTTTGTAAGCTTCTGTCCAACAAAGTCATCAACACCAGCTATCCTGAAACTCTCATGAACATGGGGTAAATAGTCCTCATTTGCATCGATGTATTTCCAATCCACCCATCTCATGTCACTGACAATTGGCTTCTTATCAAGCAGTACAGTCTCATAGAAATCTTGTTGTTCTCTGGTCTGGAAGCGGTAATCACAAGCAGTTCTTCTTCTTGCAGCATATGGATCAGACAATCTCCATTGACGCAGTCATTTGTCCTTCCTGAGCATCATATTTTCAGCAACAGGGTGTGCATTGTCATGATCTGGAATCTTGGGCTTCAATTTTCTGAGCACTAGTGGCTCCTCATCAACATCAGCTTCAGGCACTGGGGCCTTGTTCTTCTCAGTTGCTGGGATATTTCTTGTGGATCTCTTGGGTGCTGGAGCTTTGGGCTTGGACTTGGTGGGGGCAGCAGTCCTTATAGCATCAGACATAAGCTTCTGAGTCTTTGCAGGAGGTGCATCAGCTGCAGGTTCCTCCTCATCATCATCATCAATCCTCATGGAGAGTTTGCCCACAACCTGAGCAGTTGTCTGCCTAGCCCTCTTCTTCTTCCCTGTAGCAGCTGTTTCTGTGTCACTTGGCTCCTCAAGTGTAAATGTCATGGTTTTCTTTGTGAACCTTCTTCACAGCAGATTTGTCTTTGGCAGCAGGTTTTGAGCTAGTTGCTTTGCCATACTCCTTAGCAACCACTTGCCTCTTCTTTGTTGTGGCCTCACTTGCCACAAAGTCCTCATCCTCATCATCTGAGGTTCTCTTCTTCCTGGTCCTTGTTGCAGCTTTTGGAAGATCTAGAGAGCTTCTCTCTCCCTCATAAAAGCTTTCCCCAGGACTAGAGCCTGAACTGAGATCAGTGTGCTGCTCTGACATATTCTGGCTGTCGCTGGCATCAGACATCTTGCAAAGCTGACCCTGTGAATAGATGGGTATGGGCAGAGTAGATGAGTCGTCACAAAAAGCAGATGTTTTTCATGAAAATTGAGTTCAAATCTTAGTTTCAAGTTTTCACAGAAGGCATTTCGGATGGACCGAGTTGAT